>JALJAT010000083.1:0-57763 GCA_034768735.1 Schistosoma mekongi | reverse complement strand
ATAATTGTATTCAAGCTGTACTCATCAAATGCCAATCTTCCCTTGTTCTGTATCAAGTTAGATTTGTGGTTGGTTTACTGTGTGCGTTGATTATATGTATATATAAAGGCATGCTTAAAAAAATAATACGATCTCGCGGTCTCTCGCTCTCTCTTCTTCCGATTCTTAATTTGGTTCTCTGATTGCGGCCTTAGGGGGGAGTGGGCAAGGTCAATCAACATTATCAACTAGGCACGATCATTGGCGTTCTCATCACCAACCAAATCCTCCTCCTCTCTCTTCTGCATGTCCGAACAAGAAGTATTAACAGTATGCGTGATACTTGCCGAATCAATGGCACGTTCATTTTATTTCATATATTATGGTTGGTTTACAGATTAAAGAGAAGACTGAACAATTATTGTGCTTCCACGCTGTTAGTTCCCACTCAAGTTCTGTCATGCAATTTCATTGCATCGGAATAATAATGAAATTTTTTCAAGCTTATTATACAGTTTGACAGTTTCCGGGTCATATTTCGTATCACACGTTTCATCATGTCACATATCAGCATCAGTTAAACAGATAATGATAAAGAAATTTTTGTAGTCTGTATTTGGAAAATAATTTATCGGTGCTGTTATCTGGTCATATCACAGATGACAAACCAAAACACTAAAACAAAAACATTGTGCAATCATTCCAATTAGTGGTAATTTTTTTTTAAGATATGTCTTATCCCTGTCATAACCTTTAAATATGACATACAGGTGTTAATAGAGCTAAAATCAGGTGTAGGCACTATTCCATGATTAAGTGAACATAGACATGTCACAAAACTGCTACTCTTTTACCCGAAACGTATCGGACAATTATTCACTAATATCTGTTTAAAATTTCATAACATATGCAGTTATTCACTGTCAATCCACGAAGTTGGGACGATGGGGCAAAAAACACTTTAGGGAACTGTTAATTGGCCCTCGTCCTCATCCAGTTGTCTACCATCAGCACTCTGAATGGCACATTACTATGGTACCCAAGTCTCAGTGAGGTTGAGAAGGTTATAGGGAACCTAAAGCGAGGGAGAGCAGCAGGACCTGAGGTTAACCCCTGAGATATTTAAGGATGGTGGTCCAGTTTAGTAGCGAGATTAAGTGAGATCTTGGCTAGAATCTGGCGACTGGAAGTAATCCCACTTGACTGGTCTCGATCACTAATTGTCCCAATCTATAAGAGAGGACAGAAGTCCTCTTTTGACAATTAACGTGGAATCAGCTTAACGAATATAGTGTCTAAAATATTAGCTTCAATAATACTTCGACTTCTAACTAAGGCTGTTGAAGAGCAAACTCGAGAAAACCAAGGTGATTTCAGACGTGTACGTGGTTGTGTAGACCAAATATTCACACTTCAACAGGTGCTGGAACATAGGCACACTTTTAGACGCCCAACATAGTTGTATTCGTTGACATTAAGACGGCATTTGACTCCATCGATCATAAGGTCATGTGGCAATGTCTGTCACTGAAAGGTGTATCAGAGAAGTACTTAACCTTATACAAGCTCTCTACTCGAACACCACATGTCGAGTGAGAGCTTATGGCGGATTGTCGTCGAAACTTACTACTTCACGTGGTGTTCGTCAAGGTTGTCCGCTTTCCCCATTCTTATTTAATTTTTATAATTGATATCGTTTTAGAGTTAACATTGACATCGTCTGACTTCTCCGGGGTTGATCTCCTTCCAGTGGATAAACTTGTTGACTTAGAGTATGCAGACGATATAGTTCTCTTAGGTGAAGATACTGATAAAATACAGAATCTTTTGACTACCTTAAGCAAGAATGTAAGGATGTTTGGGATGCGATTCTCTCCACCCAAATGCAAAATGCTACTTCAAGATTGGCTTAATTCGACACCGAAGTTAGTGGTAGGAGTGAAGCAGTTGAATGTTTGATCGCTTCACTTATCTTTTTAGCCTCGTCAGTCCTGACGGTCTGGTGTCTAGTGAAATCTCGGCTCGTATACGTAAGGCCCGATTAGCTTTTGGGAATTCGCGTCATCTGTGGCGTAGGCGAGACAACCGACTACTGATTATAGGACGCGTCTACTGGCAGTAGTTCGATCCGTTCTACTTTATGGATGTGAAACATGGCCATTAAGGATAGAGGATATTCGTAAGCTCCTAGTATTCGAGCACAGATGTCTTCGAAGCATTGCTCGTGTTCACTGGAACACCGATTGAGCAATACGTGGGTCAGGATAGAAGTACTAGGTAAATACGGTAAATCTGTTGACGAAGTAGTAAACCTTCACCAGCTAAGGTGGTTTAGGACAGATGTTACGTATGCCTGGTCACCGTCTACCTCGACGAGCAATGCTGTTTGGTGTGGGAGTAGGCTGGAAGAAAGCTAGGGGCGGCCAAACCAAAACATGGCATCAGTCCATGAAGTCCTTGACAATTGGGCTGAGCCATGTTAAATAGGTGCAGACTACCTGGTTGGGGTCCGCGTGACGCACGTAATGAATGGTTAGAGACGTTGGGTGATATGGCTCAAAATCGTTGGCAATGGCGCAGGTGCATCCACTCCTTGTCTTCCTCCAAATTCTAAGTTTCTGGATTTATCATAATTCTCTGTTTACTGAATCGTATTTCCTTAAATCTTATCTCCGACCTCTATTCCTTTCCATTAATACTGACTCTGTTACTACCTCCCCTACTCTGGGATTTGATACGACAATTTAATCTCTATCTGGTAATTTGGTATGGCAGCTTGAACTGATGTACACATGTACCAATTTCTACGTTGTACCTCAATTGTTTAAGGGTCATCATATACTTGATTGTCATAGAAAAGGTTTCGATCTTTAATTTTAGAGCTGTTGATTTTGTACCAGTAAGTAGTCTTGTAGGGCTATTTTTTCCAGTAGGTCGTTTTCCTAGTTCAACCTTAATTTGTATACGTTTTACTTCAGTTGTAATTCGGACATATTCGTTGTAGTAAGAGAGGGAAGATTTTTAAACTTATAAAATTAGTCGGCATGTTTTTTTTTTTTTTCTTGCCTGCCTGCCTGCCTGCCTGCCTGCCTGCCTGCCTGCCTGCCTGCCTGCCTGCCTGCCTGCCTGCCTGCCTGCCTGCCTGCCTGCCTGCCTGCCTGCCTGCCTGCCTGCCTGCCTGCCTGCCTGCCTGCCTGCCTGCCTGCCTGCCTGCCTGCCTGCCTGCCTGCCTGCCTGCCTGCCTGCCTGCCTGCCTGCCTGCCTGCCTGCCTGCCTGCCTGCCTGCCTGCCTGCCTGCCTGCCTGCCTGCCTGCCTGCCTGCCTGCCTGCCTGCCTGCCTGCCTGCCTGCCTGCCTGCCTGCCTGCCTGCCTGCCTGCCTGCCTGCCTGCCTGCCTGCCTGCCTGCCTGCCTGCCTGCCTGCCTGCCTGCCTGCCTGCCTGCCTGCCTGCCTGCCTGCCTGCCTGCCTGCCTGCCTGCCTGCCTGCCTGCCTGCCTGCCTGCCTGCCTGCCTGCCTGCCTGCCTGCCTGCCTGCCTGCCTGCCTGCCTGCCTGCCTGCCTGCCTGCCTGCCTGCCTGCCTGCCTGCCTGCCTGCCTGCCTGCCTGCCTGCCTGCCTGCCTGCCTGCCTGCCTGCCTGCCTGCCTGCCTGCCTGCCTGCCTGCCTGCCTGCCTGCCTGCCTGCCTGCCTGCCTGCCTGCCTGCCTGCCTGCCTGCCTGCCTGCCTGCCTGCCTGCCTGCCTGCCTGCCTGCCTGCCTGCCTGCCTGCCTGCCTGCCTGCCTGCCTGCCTGCCTGCCTGCCTGCCTGCCTGCCTGCCTGCCTGCCTGCCTGCCTGCCTGCCTGCCTGCCTGCCTGCCTGCCTGCCTGCCTGCCTGCCTGCCTGCCTGCCTGCCTGCCTGCCTGCCTGCCTGCCTGCCTGCCTGCCTGCCTGCCTGCCTGCCTGCCTGCCTGCCTGCCTGCCTGCCTGCCTGCCTGCCTGCCTGCCTGCCTGCCTGCCTGCCTGCCTGCCTGCCTGCCTGCCTGCCTGCCTGCCTGCCTGCCTGCCTGCCTGCCTGCCTGCCTGCCTGCCTGCCTGCCTGCCTGCCTGCCTGCCTGCCTGCCTGCCTGCCTGCCTGCCTGCCTGCCTGCCTGCCTGCCTGCCTGCCTGCCTGCCTGCCTGCCTGCCTGCCTGCCTGCCTGCCTGCCTGCCTGCCTGCCTGCCTGCCTGCCTGCCTGCCTGCCTGCCTGCCTGCCTGCCTGCCTGCCTGCCTGCCTGCCTGCCTGCCTGCCTGCCTGCCTGCCTGCCTGCCTGCCTGCCTGCCTGCCTGCCTGCCTGCCTGCCTGCCTGCCTGCCTGCCTGCCTGCCTGCCTGCCTGCCTGCCTGCCTGCCTGCCTGCCTGCCTGCCTGCCTGCCTGCCTGCCTGCCTGCCTGCCTGCCTGCCTGCCTGCCTGCCTGCCTGCCTGCCTGCCTGCCTGCCTGCCTGCCTGCCTGCCTGCCTGCCTGCCTGCCTGCCTGCCTGCCTGCCTGCCTGCCTGCCTGCCTGCCTGCCTGCCTGCCTGCCTGCCTGCCTGCCTGCCTGCCTGCCTGCCTGCCTGCCTGCCTGCCTGCCTGCCTGCCTGCCTGCCTGCCTGCCTGCCTGCCTGCCTGCCTGCCTGCCTGCCTGCCTGCCTGCCTGCCTGCCTGCCTGCCTGCCTGCCTGCCTGCCTGCCTGCCTGCCTGCCTGCCTGCCTGCCTGCCTGCCTGCCTGCCTGCCTGCCTGCCTGCCTGCCTGCCTGCCTGCCTGCCTGCCTGCCTGCCTGCCTGCCTGCCTGCCTGCCTGCCTGCCTGCCTGCCTGCCTGCCTGCCTGATTACTTCTACTCGTATTTATTCATTTATTCAGTGGGGCATTTTTAAATTGCTTATCTGACTGACTAGCCAATTAACTAGTTGATTTATTGATTTGTTTTTGCCTTAATCAGCTTATTACTATTATCTAGTTAGGCTTGTCTGACTGGCAAGCACGTGAATCGTATTGATTTTTTAGTATTTGAATTTTCTAGAGGTGTGTATATATGATTAGTTTATAGCAGTGATATTCAGTTGTTAACTAGGCCACCCAGAGATTGGACGTAAAATAATGTGCCTCCCAATTTTGACTAAAATCAGGAGGATGATGAAGAAGAAGAAGGTGAAATTGTTCCGAAAGAAGGTTGAGTATGGAATACAAGAAAATATTAAAGCTGAATACATAACCCATGTAGCTGATGAAAATGTAATTAATGGTAAGAATGTTGTTGATATTAATAATACTGAATGAAGTAGATATGCTGAAGATGGTAGAAGAGATGGTGATGAAGAAAGGGAAGAAGCATCTGAAGTAAGACTTCAGGCTCTTGCAATCTATCTTGTGGAAGGGTTTACTAGGTATTGTAATAGGACCTTCATACATAGTTTGTAATGTGAAGCCGCACGTGACAGTACTGTGGTCGCTAGCTTAGAATTGTCTCTGTGCATGCACAGTACATGGTGGTGGTGGTGGTGGTGGTGGTGGTGGTGGTGGTGGTGGTGGTGGTGGTGGTGGTGGTGGTGGTGGTGGTGGTGGTGGTGGTGGTGGTGGTGGTGGTGGTGGTGGTGGTGGTGGTGGTGGTGGTGGTGGTGGTGGTGGTGGTGGTGGTGGTGGTGGTGGTGGTGGTGGTGGTGGTGGTGGTGGTGGTGGTGGTGGTGGTGGTGGTGGTGGTGGTGGTGGTGGTGGTGGTGGTGGTGGTGGTGGTGGTGGTGGTGGTGGTGGTGGTGGTGGTGGTGGTGGTGGTGGTGGTGGTGGTGGTGGTGGTGGTGGTGGTGGTGGTGGTGGTGGTGGTGGTGGTGGTGGTGGTGGTGGTGGTGGTGGTGGTGGTGGTGGTGGTGGTGGTGGTGGTGGTGGTGGTGGTGGTGGTGGTGGTGGTGGTGGTGGTGGTGGTGGTGGTGGTGGTGGTGGTGGTGGTGGTGGTGGTGGTGGTGGTGGTGGTGGTGGTGGTGGTGGTGGTGGTGGTGGTGGTGGTGGTGGTGGTGGTGGTGGTGGTGGTGGTGGTGGTGGTGGTGGTGGTGGTGGTGGTGGTGGTGGTGGTGGTGGTGGTGGTGGTGGTGGTGGTGGTGGTGGTGGTGGTGGTGGTGGTGGTGGTGGTGGTGGTGGTGGTGGTGGTGGTGGTGGTGGTGGTGGTGGTGGTGGTGGTGGTGGTGGTGGTGGTGGTGGTGGTGGTGGTGGTGGTGGTGGTGGTGGTGGTGGTGGTGGTGGTGGTGGTGGTGGTGGTGGTGGTGGTGGTGGTGGTGGTGGTGGTGGTGGTGGTGGTGGTGGTGGTGGTGGTGGTGGTGGTGGTGGTGGTGGTGGTGGTGGTGGTGGTGGTGGTGGTGGTGGTGGTGGTGGTGGTGGTGGTGGTGGTGGTGGTGGTGGTGGTGGTGGTGGTGGTGGTGGTGGTGGTGGTGGTGGTGGTGGTGGTGGTGGTGGTGGTGGTGGTGGTGGTGGTGGTGGTGGTGGTGGTGGTGGTGGTGGTGGTGGTGGTGGTGGTGGTGGTGGTGGTGGTGGTGGTGGTGGTGGTGGTGGTGGTGGTGGTGGTGGTGGTGGTGGTGGTGGTGGTGGTGGTGGTGGTGGTGGTGGTGGTGGTGGTGGTGGTGGTGGTGGTGGTGGTGGTGGTGGTGGTGGTGGTGGTGGTGGTGGTGGTGGTGGTGGTGGTGGTGGTGGTGGTGGTGGTGGTGGTGGTGGTGGTGGTGGTGGTGGTGGTGGTGGTGGTGGTGGTGGTGGTGGTGGTGGTGGTGGTGGTGGTGGTGGTGGTGGTGGTGGTGGTGGTGGTGGTGGTGGTGGTGGTGGTGGTGGTGGTGGTGGTGGTGGTGGTGGTGGTGGTGGTGGTGGTGGTGGTGGTGGTGGTGGTGGTGGTGGTGGTGGTGGTGGTGGTGGTGGTGGTGGTGGTGGTGGTGGTGGTGGTGGTGGTGGTGGTGGTGGTGGTGGTGGTGGTGGTGGTGGTGGTGGTGGTGGTGGTGGTGGTGGTGGTGGTGGTGGTGGTGGTGGTGGTGGTGGTGGTGGTGGTGGTGGTGGTGGTGGTGGTGGTGGTGGTGGTGGTGGTGGTGGTGGTGGTGGTGGTGGTGGTGGTGGTGGTGGTGGTGGTGGTGGTGGTGGTGGTGGTGGTGGTGGTGGTGGTGGTGGTGGTGGTGGTGGTGGTGGTGGTGGTGGTGGTGGGTGGGTGGATAGTTACTGTATGGGATATGGTAGATGTGACTGTATGAAGACGTCGGTGAGCGTGATTGGCGGTGAGGGAGGGCATGGTAGGACATATGGGTTGAGTTGGGTGTCGTCAGGTCGTGTTAACGAGCGATTGGTTGGATTGTGTAGATTTCATGTAAGAGTACATAGGTCGATCCGCTACACAAGTCGTTGACGCTTGCAGAGAAATTGTAAACTAAGCATAGTGAGATGCACGAACAGCGTAGGTGTCGAACAAATCGATGTCAGTGTAATTAATAAGTGCGATGAATCGACGAATATTGTCTGACGAAATAACATATGTCTAATCATAATAAGCCACATGGAGGACTTCGTCTACAGCACATTTCATGGTTCCTGGACTGAGCATCCAACTGCCAATCACTACACGTTTATCAATGACATAAAGGTTATTTATATTTGGCAAGTTCTGTTATGACGTCAACTACTGACCAACTGCTGCAGTGACGACATTACCGGAACGGAAACAGTGAGTGATGACAATGATATAGACAGTCCATTCGGTGTGTGTATGTCTTCCCCGATGCTTACTAGTCGCAAGCCAGAACGAGAAGTGTACAAATTCATACACAAATACAGTCAGTAAACTTAAGTACATATTTCAGTCGTTCATACAACCAAGTAGGTCGATACAAGAAATGTAGTTAAATCTGTGATGCACAAAAGTAACAGAGAGATACATTAGTTACAGCTCTCTATACACACATTTGTGATACGCCATTTGTCTGTCTATGCACAAGTCAAGAAATCACACTTCATATAGTCCGGATCTATCGCCTGGTTTCTTTCTGTGGAGACATCTTGCAGTGAGAAGTGAGTGGTGGGTGTGATGTGCGTTGGGAGGGTGGCGGTGGCGTATTAATACAATTTGAAAATGCTTACATTGATGCTTAGTGAGATGAGAAGACTCTACACTTAGTCAGCGTGTTCAACAAAATGCACTGTATCACCTGCGTTTTCCAAGTCAATAAGTGAGTCTCAACAAAGTGCATTAGCTCACGTTAGCAATATGCACGACAAAATAATCGGAATAGTGATACAGACCAAACATTGAAAATATATTCTCAGTAAACAAAATGAGAAGGTATCAATGAGGGAATATCGGAATTGCAAATCTAGAAAACAAGAAATAAATTCACCCCAACTATGTCACACGACATCAACCATTTGTTTGTTAAACAAGAGGGTGTTTCACGGCCAATCACATCTCCTTTCTCATTTATCTACCTACAAATTTTTATCACATAAATACCCAATAGGGACATTAGGATACACAGCCTTTATGCTTCTTATTATTTCATCTAATTGTGAGATAGGTTAACTTCACAACTCATCTGCATTATTATCATGCACGCATAGCTACAATAGTGTAGACTACTGTAGATTGGTGGACCACTGGTTAAGCAGTTTAACATGTAGGCAATAAGCCGCCGTACATTCCAACCCACTCTACTTCACTTTGGACGACCCTGACACTTGGTATCACTCAAGAGAGACACGAGAATTTGTCCAACAAAAGTTTACTATACTCGTGAAACCATACTCCACACTTTACTATCTAACATTTACATAGCTGGAACAAACACATTCAGATGATAGTGGAGGTTTACCAACAAGCTGGATGATTGTAGCAAGTGCTCACTTCTATAGGTTAGATGATGTTGACCAGTATCAAATAGGACAACAGCTAAGCCTGCAACTTAATACTGAGTTTCGCCGAATACCTAACACTAACACAAATAATACACTCTGGAATAGCACATCGCTATTGTCAATACCGCAATGGTTTCGATAATTAGGAATACGCTGTATTGTCGAACGTCAAATATTCCCTTAACGAACCCGACTTCATTGTTCGTTTCAAGTACGCCTTTTCACCGGAATCCTAGATGACGGCTATCAATGAATAAAGAAGTTCCAGTGCTCCTGTACATGTGATTGTGATCATTACTTCCCTACTATCCAATAACATGCTAGGTCATTTACACATACTATATTAACCAGAAGAAAGATGGTAATCGTGATATGTCTGGGCGAAGTGTATGATTGCAACATCGGAGTAAATTGAATACCTACAAGTGCTCTGTCAAAATGTCAGTATCATAAATCATCATCAACACTTCCTTTTCACAAAGTATGCAGGAGCACTCAGTAAGAACGCTACTCTCTGCTCCAAACACCCTCCCACAACACAATTTTTTTTTTTTTTTTTTTTTTTTTTTTTTTTTTTTTTTTTTTTTTTTTTTTTTTTTTTTTTTTTTTTTTTTTTTTTTTTTTTTTTTTTTTTTTTTTTTTTTTTTTTTTTTTTTTTTTTTTTTTTTTTTTTTTTTTTTTTTTTTTTTTTTTTTTTTTTTTTTTTTTTTTTTTTTTTTTTTTTTTTTTTTTTTTTTTTTTTTTTTTTTTTTTTTTTTTTTTTTTTTTTTTTTTTTTTTTTTTTTTTTTTTTTTTTTTTTTTTTTTTTTTTTTTTTTTTTTTTTTTTTTTTTTTTTTTTTTTTTTTTTTTTTTTTTTTTTTTTTTTTTTTTTTTTTTTTTTTTTTTTTTTTTTTTTTTTTTTTTTTTTTTTTTTTTTTTTTTTTTTTTTTTTTTTTTTTTTTTTTTTTTTTTTTTTTTTTTTTTTTTTTTTTTTTTTTTTTTTTTTTTTTTTTTTTTTTTTTTTTTTTTTTTTTTTTTTTTTTTTTTTTTTTTTTTTTTTTTTTTTTTTTTTTTTTTTTTTTTTTTTTTTTTTTTTTTTTTTTTTTTTTTTTTTTTTTTTTTTTTTTTTTTTTTTTTTTTTTTTTTTTTTTTTTTTTTTTTTTTTTTTTTTTTTTTTTTTTTTTTTTTTTTTTTTTTTTTTTTTTTTTTTTTTTTTTTTTTTTTTTTTTTTTTTTTTTTTTTTTTTTTTTTTTTTTTTTTTTTTTTTTTTTTTTTTTTTTTTTTTTTTTTTTTTTTTTTTTTTTTTTTTTTTTTTTTTTTTTTTTTTTTTTTTTTTTTTTTTTTTTTTTTTTTTTTTTTTTTTTTTTTTTTTTTTTTTTTTTTTTTTTTTTTTTTTTTTTTTTTTTTTTTTTTTTTTTTTTTTTTTTTTTTTTTTTTTTTTTTTTTTTTTTTTTTTTTTTTTTTTTTTTTTTTTTTTTTTTTTTTTTTTTTTTTTTTTTTTTTTTTTTTTTTTTTTTTTTTTTTTTTTTTTTTTTTTTTTTTTTTTTTTTTTTTTTTTTTTTTTTTTTTTTTTTTTTTTTTTTTTTTTTTTTTTTTTTTTTTTTTTTTTTTTTTTTTTTTTTTTTTTTTTTTTTTTTTTTTTTTTTTTTTTTTTTTTTTTTTTTTTTTTTTTTTTTTTTTTTTTTTTTTTTTTTTTTTTTTTTTTTTTTTTTTTTTTTTTTTTTTTTTTTTTTTTTTTTTTTTTTTTTTTTTTTTTTTTTTTTTTTTTTTTTTTTTTTTTTTTTTTTTTTTTTTTTTTTTTTTTTTTTTTTTTTTTTTTTTTTTTTTTTTTTTTTTTTTTTTTTTTTTTTTTTTTTTTTTTTTTTTTTTTTTTTTTTTTTTTTTTTTTTTTTTTTTTTTTTTTTTTTTTTTTTTTTTTTTTTTTTTTTTTTTTTTTTTTTTTTTTTTTTTTTTTTTTTTTTTTTTTTTTTTTTTTTTTTTTTTTTTTTTTTTTTTTTTTTTTTTTTTTTTTTTTTTTTTTTTTTTTTTTTTTTTTTTTTTTTTTTTTTTTTTTTTTTTTTTTTTTTTTTTTTTTTTTTTTTTTTTTTTTTTTTTTTTTTTTTTTTTTTTTTTTTTTTTTTTTTTTTTTTTTTTTTTTTTTTTTTTTTTTTTATTTTTGAGGCCATCTAGAAACGAACAGAAGAACGCTGAAGAGAAAGTTTACGACGAAGACAAAGATCAGTTTTATGATAGACTGCAATCAATTATAGCAAAGTGTAGAGGAAATGATCTGACAATCCTGATGGGGGACCTAAACGCCGAAGTCAGAATGGACAACACTGGATATGAAGAAATCATGGGACGATAGCGACTGGGAGACAGAAATGACAATAGTGAATGATTTACAAACCTATGTGCCTTCAACAAATTGGTTATAGGTGGTACAATATTCGCCCACAAACGCATACACAAGGCCACATATGTTTCACCGGATCATACTACAGAGAATCAAATCGATCGTATATGTATCAATAAAAATTTAGAAGATCAATGGAAGATGTAAGAACCAGGAGAGGAGCTGACATAGGATTGACAACTGCTTGATAGCAAGCCCAGACGAGGTAACACATATGGAACATTTGGACACAGTCTTTAGAAGACTACAACAATATGGAGTTACCATAAATATACAGAAATGCCAAATTGGAACAACCTCGTCGGACTTCCTGGGGCATACTATTGATGCTAATGGTGTACAACCTCAAAATGCAAGATGGCGGCTATTCTGGAGTACCCGAACCAACCACCATTAGACGGTTGCAAGCTTTCAATGGATTGGTAAGTTTTTACAACGATTTATACTGAGCTGTGCATCTATCATGAAACCACTAACGGATGAGCTTCGCGGGAGTGTAAAGGTGGTCACAATCGATGCAGAGTCAAAGAAAGTTTTCACTGCGACTGAAGAAGCGATGGCCAATACGACTATGCTGGCACATCACAATACTGAAGCTTCTGTGAGCATTGCAGTTGACGCATCTGACTCAGCGATTGGCGCAGTTCTGTAACATTCGACTGGCCAAGCTTGGCAACCTTTAGCATTCTTCCCAATACGATTAAACCTTTTGATGTCGAACTCGCCACAACACCTGCGAACCTTGACATTAACGAAGTGACCACGCCTCCAGCAACGATCAAGAAGCAAGTGGAAACTTCGAAGAGCCCCATAACGCCGAGAGCTACAAGTTCTGGTAGAAATGTACGATTTCCAGAACACTTAAACGAATACTACGTCTATTAATTTTCTCCTCATTTTCCACTCGCTGCCTATTGTAAATTTTTTTCTCTTTTAAAGGAAACGTTGAATAAAATTGTTCTTTCCCACTTTACGGTATGCATTTTACACATTTTCGTATGTTTAAAAATATTGAAAAACCCTTTTCATTGATATTAGTGTTGTCGATATTTTCTACGTTTTCGTAGCCGCATTTACTGCCAAATTTTGTTACATATATATATATATATCCCGACTGTGCTGCTACCTTGAGGTGGTGGTCGGGCTTGCCTATCGTGATGACTCAATCGGGCTATACTGGCTGGAACAATCGTTCCTCTAGGTCCTACCATGCCAGGCAGGTCGGTTAAAGAGCGGTGAGACCAAAAGCAGCAAATATAAGGTCCGAGGTCGAAGTCGTACTGCCGGCTGTACAGAGGTGTGACGGCAGTAAGGTGTTTTCTTCGGACAACCAGCACAGCAGCGATGCTGCCTTCCCAAAAAGGAAGGGCGGGGTTAGAAAAAGTCGACCCTAAAAATGCACACCTCACCTTACTCCACGGATTTCCGTCTCCGGCAGTAAGGCCTCAACAAGTACGGGGCTACAACAACAACACCGAAAACCTCTCTCAAAAAGGCCGTGTGTGACCGGCCTCAAGCAGTTGTTCCTTGGGCACTGCGGTCACGCTCCCAGGTTATTCAGGCTAACCCTAACCCATTTTGCTTTTCAGGTACATCAAGAAGAACCCTTCCACGGCGTGGGCAACTGGGAAAAGATAACCGCCCTCATACCGCTAACAACACGCAAGATCACTGCCATTTTAATCATACTCCTTCTTCTATTCCTAATGTTTATCCTGCCCCAACCTTCAAGCCTAAATCCTTATCTTCAACTTCCTCCTGTGTCATTAGTGCTAACGATTTAGGCCCACAAAATAATGTCCCTAGCATACTAAGACCACGCTCCAAACTTCACATTGGTGCATTCAATGTACGAACCCTGTGTCAAATAGTGCAACAAGCCTCCCTAGCTAGGACATTAGAATCCCGCGCCATTGATGTATGTTGCGTCTCCGAAACACGCATACAGGATCCTAGCATGGTCATTCACTTGATCTCACCTAGTCAGAATGAACAACCTTCGTGATACACTCTTCGTTTATCTGGCGACTCAACAGCAACTTCTCGTGGGCTAGCTGGTGTAGGTATTGCGTTAAGTACGAGAGCAGAACAGGCGCTTGTTGAATGGATTCCTGTCGACAGTCGCCTATGTGCCGTCCGACTAAATGGTTCAGTAAGAACTCGGAAAGATAAGCACACACGCCGTTGTCTTTTCGTTGCTTCTGCCTACGCTCCCACCGACTGCAGCCTGGATGAAGTGAAAGATGAATTTTACAGAAAACTTTCTGAACTACTTCATAGGGCCAAACACTCAGATCTGGTAATGTTGGCTGGTGATTTTAACGCCCAAATAGGAAGCTTGAACCAATCTGAAAGACATTTAGGTGGATGCTTTAGTGTTCCAGCTCAGAGAACGGATAACGGTGATCGTCTGCTGCAGCTTTGCTCAGATAATCGGTTATTTCTAGCCAACACGAACTTTAAGCATAAGGAGTGGCGTCGTTTAACATGGCGACCTCCTGGCCCTACTCAACTGACTCAATGGACTCAAATAGACCATATTGCGATTAGTCACCGTTGGAGAGGCTCGATAGAAGATTGCCGATCTTTCTGGAGTACATGCTTGGATTCCGACCACGCTCTAGTGCGAGCACGCATCTGCTTGCGTCTTACCGGGTGAAGAAAAACTACCACAGGAAGACCTTTCAAAATTCAGTTCAGTAATGAAACAGCCAAGATTAAATTCCAGGAACAACTGACTGATATTTTGACTAAGGTTTGGGAACTTGACATAATTCCGTCTGACTGGTGTCGATCGTTAATTGCCCCAGTATATGAGAAAGGGTCAAAATCGTCCTGCAATAACCATAGAGGAATTAGTTTGACTAATATGGTGTCTAAAATACTAGCTTCTATAATTATCAGACGCTTAACTGCAAATCATGATCTCCAAATACGAGAAAATCAGGCTGGTTTCAGACCTGGTCGCGGTTGTATAGACCAGATATTAACCGTTTGTCAGATTTTAGAACACAGACATACTTTTCGGCGGCCAACAGTAGTGGTTCTCCTTGACTTGAAAGCAGCATTTAACTCTGTAGACTAAGAAGTTCTATGGCAATGTCTTTTATTGAAAGGCGTGCCCCAAAAGTACATAAAACTTGTTAAGGCTCTTTACTCAAACACTATTAGTCGTGTCAGAGCGTATGGCGAACTGTCATCTGGACTTGTAACCTCAAGTGGTGTCCGTCAAGGCTGCCCACTTTCCCCATTTTTGTTTAATTCCATAGTTGATATACTGTTGGAAATTACACTTCCATCGTCTGACATTTCAGGAATCGATCTCCTACCAGGAGATCCACTTATTGACTTAGAATATGCTGACGATATAGTCCTGTTTCGGCGAAGACGCTGATACGGTGGAGAAACTTTTACCAGCAATAAGCTCCAATGCAAGCATGTCTCGGAATGCGTTTCTCCCCCTCTAAATGCAAACTATTGCTCCAGGACTGGTTTTCGTCAACACCTGAACTAAAGATAGGGAGTGAAGTAGTTGAGCTCGTCGACCACTTCACTTATCTTGGAAGTCTGATTAGCCTTAATGGGTTAGTCTCTGACGAAATCTCAGTACGAATTCAAAAAGCTCGTTTGGCTTTTCCAACTTACGTCACCTATGGCGTAGACGAGATATTCGTCTCTCAACGAAAGGGAGAGTGTACTGCGCAACAGTTCACTCTGTCTTACTTACTGTATGGGTGTGAGACGTGGCCATTAAGGGTAGATGACACTCGATGGTTATTAGTTTTTGACCATCGATGTCTACGAAACATCGCTCGCGTTAGCTGGGATCACCGAGTAAGTAATAACGAGGTTAGACGACGGGTGTTAGGCAAATGTGGTAAATCGGTCGATGAGGTTGTGGATCTTCATCGACTGAGGTGGTTGGGACATGTGTTACGTAGGCCAAACCACCGCCTACCTCGACGCGCAATACTGGCTGATATAGGAATAAGATTGAAGAGAGTTAGAGGCGGCCTAACTAAAACATGGCATCAGTCCATGAAGTCACTGACTGCCGGTTTTAGTCGTGTCGGTAGATGCGGACTATCTGGATAGGGGACTCATGATTGCCATAACCAGTGGCTAGAAACACTGAGTGACATGGCCCAGAATCGGTCACAATGACGCAGATGTGTTTACTCATTGTCCCACCACCCACCTAAATCATGAGCTTTAAATTGTTCCATAACTTTCTTTCTACGCTTCCTGAACCATATTCTATATGTTTGCACTCCTTGTCACTATTATTATTTTATTTTATTGAAGTAACTTCTACTAATGGTGGGGTGGTGTTAATCTTGCGGTGTCATGGTGATATGGCAACTTGTACCGATGCACACATGAGCCAGGTTCTATGTTGATTGTACATACATACTTCGACTGGGACTACAATCACACTTAGAAGAAGTAGAAGTAAAACATTCTAAAGTAGACTTGTAAACTATCTGTGTTTATTATTTTGTACAGGGAGAAATTAATGCGTTTAGAAAAAGACTTTAAGAATATGCTAACGAAATAAGTGAATTACTCAATTTTAGATGACAAAGATTGAAAAAACTTTTCACACTTAAACGTATGACATCGAAGCAGTAATTAGTTGTGGTTAAATATTTAATCTCTTCTATTCAATCAGTTTGGTATTTAATAAACTTAAGTTATAGCCACCAGTTGAAACCAGAACACATGACAGAACACACACATAACTCTTCAGGTGAATATACCAGCGTCTTAATACAGAAGTGCATACTAGAACACAAACAGTAACTTTTGCTTCAAACACTGTGTTATACACTAAGCAACTGAATTTAGTTAGCTACATTATTTTAAAAGATAATACACAAGAGACGGGCTCAAATCTTAGTATGAATACTAACGTTGGGATCATGGTACATAGAGCTGAAGAGTAATAAATAAAATGCGTCTTATAACCTGAACTCTGTTGATATTCAAATACCAATATTATTTAGTTTCCAAATCGTACAGTTTCAGCTTTACAACTGTAACTCGAAAATTATATAAAATAGTGAATGAACTTTGAATGTTTATTAAATTCATTTCTATTCTTAGACGGTTAATTGTTAAATTACTGAGATTTCTTCACAATATTGTTTTGTAAAACTATGTGTACATACAATTGAATATTAAAACTTTTCACATATAAACTGACAACCATTTCAAAATTGCAAACAACGATAAGTCCATATTTCTAAACACCTTACCATGATATGTTTTTATGATATCATCCTTCATTAGCCTGTCACTCAAGTATTTATATCAAAGTAGAAATAAAAACATGACTTATGGTAATAACAGGCTTAAAGAAGACACATAGATTAACTTGTCTAATATATATATATATATATATATATATATATATATATATATATATATATATATATATATATATATATATATATATATATATATATATATATATATATATATATATATATATATATATATATATATATATATATATATATATATATATATATATATATATATATATATATATATATATATATATATATATATATATATATATATATATATATATATATATATATATATATATATATATATATATATATATATATATATATATATATATATATATATATATATATATATATATATATATATATATATATATATATATATATATATATATATATATATATATATATATATATATATATATATATATATATATATATATATATATATATATATATATATATATATATATATATATATATATATATATATATATATATATATATATATATATATATATATATATATATATATATATATATATATATATATATATATATATATATATATATATATATATATATATATATATATATATATATATATATATATATATATATATATATATATATATATATATATATATATATATATATATATATATATATATATATATATATATATATATATATATATATATATATATATATATATATATATATATATATATATATATATATATATATATATATATATATATATATATATATATATATATATATATATATATATATATATATATATATATATATATATATATATATATATATATATATATATATATATATATATATATATATATATATATATATATATATATATATATATATATATATATATATATATATATATATATATATATATATATATATATATATATATATATATATATATATATATATATATATATATATATATATATATATATATATATATATATATATATATATATATATATATATATATATATATATATATATATATATATATATATATATATATATATATATATATATATATATATATATATATATATATATATATATATATATATATATATATATATATATATATATATATATATATATATATATATATATATATATATATATATATATATATATATATATATATATATATATATATATATATATATATATATATATATATATATATATATATATATATATATATATATATATATATATATATATATATATATATATATATATATATATATATATATATATATATATATATATATATATATATATATATATATATATATATATATATATATATATATATATATATATATATATATATATATATATATATATATATATATATATATATATATATATATATATATATATATATATATATATATATATATATATATATATATATATATATATATATATATATATATATATATATATATATATATATATATATATATATATATATATATATATATATATATATATATATATATATATATATATATATATATATATATATATATATATATATATATATATATATATATATATATATATATATATATATATATATATATATATATATATATATATATATATATATATATATATATATATATATATATATATATATATATATATATATATATATATATATATATATATATATATATATATATATATATATATATATATATATATATATATATATATATATATATATATATATATATATATATATATATATATATATATATATATATATATATATATATATATATATATATATATATATATATATATATATATATATATATATATATATATATATATATATATATATATATATATATATATATATATATATATATATATATATATATATATATATATATATATATATATATATATATATATATATATATATATATATATATATATATATATATATATATATATATATATATATATATATATATATATATATATATATATATATATATACGAGTAATTTTAAATCTGTCAACCAGTTCAAAGAAAATATACCTGATTTATTGTATTCTCTTGTCTATAATCAAAGCAACTTAGTGTTTTGAATAAAACTTTGATAACATCTGCAATACTATAATAAACTGATCTAAGACTATTTAGTTTGTCCTGCTTTTTATATACCAAGTGGTTATTCAAGGCGTAGTGAGTAATAATATCATTACTAATTTGTAGTATTACTGGTGAAAAGTGCAGTGATTTTAAAAAATTCCACTGGTCATACAATTACACACATGTAATTCATCATAATGTCTGTAGTCCCAAATGAATTTTCACTACTTAATATACATAAACTAGATAGAACAAAAACACCTACGTGGGTTAATTGGCAGCGGTAATATCATGCTGTGTTTTTTAACAAATCATTATCAATCACCAATCTTTTTAGTAAACTTTTGACATTGAAGGATAAAAATTGTGCTTTGGATGATGCTGTAAGCAACAAAACTTAGTTAGCTAGGTTTGCTCTTGACAAAACAGGATAATTATAAAAATTTAATTCAATCGGTCATGTAAAACGTAGAACCTAGCACATATATGTATCGACTCCATTTCCCACACCATATCTACACAGGAACATGATTTCGAAAATAGCAAAATACACGGTAATATCAGTTGTTACAAAAAAGGTTAAGTATAACGTCTGAGAAGAAAGAATGAAATGGTAAAAGGAAAAGCATATTATTATGTATCAGACTAGCAGTTAGCGACTTGAAGGACTGATGTCACAGTTTGTTTTACCGTCACTAACATT
This sequence comes from Schistosoma mekongi, assembly GCA_034768735.1. Taxonomy (NCBI): domain Eukaryota; kingdom Metazoa; phylum Platyhelminthes; class Trematoda; order Strigeidida; family Schistosomatidae; genus Schistosoma; species Schistosoma mekongi. The sequence continues at coordinate 38,362 of JALJAT010000083.1, read as the reverse complement.
TTCCAGTTCTACTCCTACTCCGATCATGTTCCAAGCCAAGAGGTTGTTAAACTAAGCAATACATGTCCCAACTGTCTCAGACAGGGATCATCCACTATCTTATCAACTAATATACCTAAAAACTCAGTGTGGCTTTTCTGAAGTATCCCTTTAAATTTATTGTACAAAGATATGTGATGATAATTCTGGAGTGGTATATATATATATATATATATCTAGTGGTAATATTCCCTCCCTACTTAGTTATGTTGTTAGTGAAAGTCGATTTAACTTGGGGATGGTTTTTGTCAGAAAGAAGAAAAGTGATAAGTACCTGAAAGAGTTATACAGTTGTTCAGTTCTGGCGCAACTCCTAGACACTGCACATCCACGATCCCATGTACTATAAAACTCACAAAACTCATATCTTTTGGGCTATATACCTTTTATAGACTGGAAACACAGTAATCCGTATTTCTAAGTTTAGTCAAATAAGTTCTTATATCTTGAAATATCTTTCGGCTGTTTTAGTTATTTTTCAGCTGCTGTTAGTCTGTGACCAGAACGATTTTCTAACATAAATCACCATTTTCATTAATTAAAAGACTGGTGAGCCAATGAATCGGACTTAAAGAACGTTTGAATCTATCTTTCCTTTTTGTTTTTATACCACTGTTTAAATGTAAGCAAATGACAATGTCTCAGGGTAATTGTAGCGGCTTTAGTATTCCATCACCTAAACAGTAAGATTTATTAGTTTTCTTCAGAAAACATCACTCTATATCTTACCCATTTGCATGACTTGTAAGTAATTATTAACGTACAATGATGAAATATTTTTCGAATACATGCTCTACAATTGCACTTTTCAACAAACAACTGACTTATGTAGTTGTTTACCAGAGGAAAACGTTTTTCCTCCGTAATCAAGCAAATTGCCCTCGTTCGTGGCAGATACATTATAATGAACAAAACAGCATTCTAGTCGATATTATTTTGATTATCTAAATATTTAGGTGATTTGCTATAGTAATGCCATGCATTCGGAAAAGTAAAATACATCTATGGGAATTAGAGTGCAATTAGAAATAATAAACCAAACACAAATAGTGTTGCTCATTGCCTTCCGAAATTAAAATCATCACATTAATGCTTACAGAACATAACTTTTAACGTATACCATATATGTTAGTAATTAAGTATTATGTTATGAGGCTAACCGTTTAGTGTCAAAATTATAAAGAAAACATTTTCGTTGAATAGATAAACATATTTTCTGAACATAAATAAATCGCGCCCATTTATTATACATGAATTTAAATACTAATATGAATCTAAGTCCATTTTAGGCTACCGTTTGCTCAAGTTCAAGTTACTGTTGGATGTGAAATGTGAAAATATGATATCAGCTTGTACAATTCAGGAGAAAAGCGAGCGTTATTCGTTTTTCACCATCGATGTCTACGAAACATCGCTCGCGTTAGCTGGGATCACCGAGTAAGTAATAACGAGGTTAGACGACGGATGTTAGGCAAATGTGGTAAATCAGTCGATGAGGTTGTGAATCTTCATCGACTGAGGTGGTTGGGACTTGTTTTGCGTATGCCCAACCACCGTCTTACCCGACGCGCAATGCTGGCTGATATAGGAATAGGATGAAAGAGAGTTAGGGGTGGCCAAACTAAAACATGGCATCAGTCCATGAAGTCACTGACTGCCGGTTTAAGTCGTGTCGGTAGCTGCAGACTACCTGGATTGGGTCCTCGCGATTACCGTAACCAGTGGCTAGAAACACTGAGTGACATGGCCCAGAATCGATCACAATGGCGCAGATGTATTCACTCAATGTCCTCGTTTAAATCATGAGCTTTAAATTATTACATTACTTTCTTTCAACGCCTCCTGAACCATATTCTATATGTTCACAAACCTTGTTACTATTATTATTTTATTTTATTGAAGTGATTTCTACTAGTGGTGGTGGTGTTAATCTTGCGGTGCCATGGTGGTAAGGCAACTTGAACCGATGCACACATGTGCCAGGTTCTATGTTGATTGTACATACATACATACAAACACATATATATATATGAAATGCACATATTTAAAATTTTATTTTATTTTTGATTTTCAGGCCATCTGGAAACGAAGAGAAGAACGCTGAAGAGAAAGATTATGTTATATACAAATATTTTATGTAATGACACCCTAGCATAGGCACTGACGCCCAATAGCTGCACAACATCGCAAGCTATCAAAGAAACGTCTACCAATGTCTAACGCATTGGGTTAAATCCTTTGGCTGGAACGTCGTAGGGTCCTCACGATTTGGTAGGTTTTTGGGGGAGTAATTTGTAGCGGTAAATAATCCCCAAAATAAATAGCTACATAGGCACTCAACATCGATGCTGACCATGTTTGTTTTAGAGGACACGACTAGTTGAAAGCGCTTGGTCACGCACCACCACCAGATCATGTCACGACGCACCGTGGGGAGCATCTCTCTCTCTAATTTGCCAGCCTAGACGTTGCTATCCGATTGACGCCCTATTTACGATCAAATATAACTTCTCTTTCCTCCTTCATTGCCTTCTGATTTATTGTCATTCGTGAAAGTGGCTTCAATCGTTGTAAGTTGCTCCTGTAATACCACAAACGTAACTTATTCGTACACCGGGTGCACTTCAAGGCTTACAAATCTTACCTATAGATCGAGCATGTACTGAACAAACACAAAACTTCCTATGTGGATTTGAAAAGGATAGAATACACATGTCGTAAGTTGCTGAGAATTAACTCGTCAAAAGTAATGACAATGGGAATTTTATTGTCAGCCGAATTAATTAAGAGTTAGAGCTTAGTTGCATTTAAAATGTGGGAGTACACATCAGCCACAGCGGTAGTTACCGATACGTTGTAAATAAAGCATCTCTCTTACAATTCGCAGGAAGTAGGAACTTACGAGTAATTTCAAGATGTGACCAGAAAGCTATAAGTTGCTAGTCGTTGGAAGACGTTAGCGGTAATTAGTTTCACCCATGCTTGAGAAGAGCCTCAGTTGATTATGCTCACATTTCTAGTAGTTCCGTGTCATTTGGTAATGCATTTGAAATATACTTTATTGAGTTAACCGTATTATGAACAACAACCACATAACGTCGACTCGGGTCTTACAGTCGGAATTTACAGTCGTTAGAGGTAAGTTTTAATGAAGTGGATATATGCTGAAAGTCTCTAGGCGTATTATGAATAGTTAGTTGATCCGTGGAACATTTATATTCAAAAAATACACTTTTCATACGGATGTTTAAAGTTTTGTTTCACACAAATTGTTTCACAAAATGAGTAAGTTAAAAAGCGTATGACACCAGGTAACTTGTCTGGTGACTTCCATTTTCACTTGACATTAAAGGAAAAAAGCGATTGCTGGTGTGGGGTGAAGAAGGACGGCAAAATTAATATAAGAGTTCTACGTTGTACCCTATACAAATGGCCACTGTTGAGTAGTACTCATAATACTTCATCCGACACTGACAAGCAGAGCAATGTAAGCAGCGTCAGTACACCCACCTTCCACCCTCGCCCCCCCCCATAAACTATATTCACACAAAACACTCGCATATACTACGTCTATACAGCAAATTAATACACGGTGTACTAAAGCACACGAAACACAACTCAGCTTCTCAATTATTCCTCATTAATGCCCGGTCTATCACTAACAAGCTACAGTTTCTATATTCCTTAATCTCGATTTGCAAACATTCGGCAGCTATTATCACAGAAGTATGGTGCCCTTCCAATGTCATCAACATATCTATCTCTCTTGAGGCATACCAACTCATCAGAAGCTCAAAGTCAAATGGTCAAGGTGACAGGTGCATTATGTAAGTAGAAGAAACTCTTGAGACTGTGCCATATAATCATGTAAATCCTAAACCTCCTAACCCATTATTGCTTACTATTGGCACAGTTTATTCGAATATGCGACTCAGTATTGTATCTACAGATCGCCCGATTCCAATGTCCAGCTTCTTAACAACATAATAAAAGTTCTTCAACAAGTATCCTCTTTGCCCATCACCTACAAAATAATTGGTGGTGACTTTAACATGACAGATGTTAAGTGGAGTTTTATGAGCGCTCCTCTCAGGTACAATAAGTCCAACCAAACAACTGAACTCTATGGATGAACGCAAACCCTACTGTCTCCCACCAGCAACAACAGTGCAAGATTTAGACATAAAATACTCTTCAACCATCAATGTGTTGGAACACAAACTCTCAAACTACTAGAGCTAAAAAGCTCACAGGATGTTTCCCAATATCTTGGTACTCAAGAAGTAAAGGCACTCTCATACAGGAGCTGTGTAAGACCACTGTTACAATACTGTCCCCACACAGTTGATGGTAATTCGAGAACTGACAAACTCACGGTCAAGGGCACACAGTGAAAATTCACCGAATGGATTTACTGATGGGATAAACACGTCGTTTCACCATATTACATGTGAACGATTACGTCTTCAGACGCTTTGGCTCAGGAGAATAAAGCTTAATCTCACGTTTAGTGTTCTCAACTAAGCATAATATAGTGTATCCATAATGTATATATATATATATATATATATATATATATATATATATATATATATATATATATATATATATATATATATATATATATATATATATATATATATATATATATATATATATATATATATATATATATATATATATATATATATATATATATATATATATATATATATATATATATATATATATATATATATATATATATATATATATATATATATATATATATATATATATATATATATATATATATATATATATATATATATATATATATATATATATATATATATATATATATATATATATATATATATATATATATATATATATATATATATATATATATATATATATATATATATATATATATATATATATATATATATATATATATATATATATATATATATATATATATATATATATATATATATATATATATATATATATATATATATATATATATATATATATATATATATATATATATATATATATATATACCTGCAAAATGTAGCTCAACGAAGATAAATATGAGTTACTGTGCCATAAACGCTACCAAAGTGCTATCAATATCTTCTTAAACAATCGGAAAATCCCTATTCTCAACACAGTGCAAGATTTAGACATAAAATACTCTTCAACCATCAATGTGTTGGAACACAAACTCTCAAACTACTAGAGCTAAAAAGCTCACAGGATGTTTCCCAATATCTTGGTACTCAAGAAGTAAAGGCACTCTCATACAGGAGCTGTGTAAGACCACTGTTACAATACTGTCCCCACACAGTTGATGGTAATTCGAGAACTGACAAACTCACGGTCAAGGGCACACAGTGAAAATTCACCGAATGGATTTACTGATGGGATAAACACGGTCTTCGTTTCACATATTACATGTGAACGATTACGTCTTCAGACGCTTTGGCTCAGGAGAATAAAGCTTAATCTCACGTTTGTGTTCTCAACTAAGCATAATATAGTGTATCCATAATGACTCATGACCTATATCCAAACTTTCAAAACAACCATAGTCATGATTCAAAATAAATAAATGACAAACTGTTTTCTGTCTACCAATCATTTATACTAACTGAATAATGACTAATATACATATATATATATATATATACATAATAACATGTATATTAGGAAGTATCAACTTTGATAGTTTAATCCACACTACATCTCCACGTGTACTTGCAAGTTGGAATTATTTCTTCTCAAAATTCCCAGTCTTGCCTGATCCTCAGAAGCCTTTTATAGTGGTTGCTGTGAATGAAACCGTTATGATGGTTGGCACTACCACGTTTTTATCCCCAATGCACTGCATTAGATACAGCTGCTTGCATTTCTTCCTTCAGTTTCTGTCCAGCCACCGTTAATCAAAACCTTACTGTCCAATTACTTCCATTTTACCTAGACGTTCAGATTAGTTGGCACTTTTATCTTACCATAAATCTGCCTCCTCCAAACAAGGTGTAACACGTGTTATTAGCAGCTATTGACAGGCAGAGATCTAAAAACCACAGCACACAACGTTAATCAGGAACTTCACACAAGTGAGAACACGGAGTAACAGCCACAGGTCTTTATTATTTTAAAAATTAAATTACGCGGTTCTAGTACAAAAGGAGGGGTTATTTACAAGATAGTCTCATACGTCATCATGCAAGTTCATTTTGCACAGGGCTCGCTCTTCTTCTTCCAACACATTTATCCTTGATCGCCCTGCAATAGAAAGAGAACAAATTCACGTTAATAACATCGTACATAGTAATTTCAACACTGTTACACCGCCCCCTCTCCTAATGAGGCACTGTCCTCAGTGCCTGTTCTCGGGCATGGATATGCTGTCCCTCCTTCCGATGGTATTTCACAAAAGCTAGTGGCAGGTGGTGGATCGGCGAACTCAGCATCGGCAGCACGTGTCATCCGATCTGGTTTCAATTGGTTGTAGTGCACCGTTATCACGTCATCCTGAGGTCGTTGTAAGTTGCGTAGAACAAACGTAGTGGGGGATCGGATGAGAACAATTTCGAAGGGGCCTTGCCATATTTGATGAAATTTACTGCAACTCCCTAGCGATGTCATGGGGCGGCGTAGCCAGACACGATCTCCAACTGTATACACCGGTCCTTGCGCCTGACGATCGTACATGTCCTTCTGATGTCGGCTAGCCTTGCGCAAGTTGGTGTTGACCATGCGGTATGCATCCGCCAGGCGATTACGGAGAGTACGTATGTACGGTACATGTTCTTGTTCTTCATAGGGTAGCAAGGGCGACTGTATTTCCACCGGTAGGCGTAACTCGTGCCCGAACAGTAAAATAGCAGGCGAGAATCCAGTGGACCCATGTACCGATGTACGATAAGCTAAAAGGCACTGAGGTAGCACATCATCCCACAACTCAGGCGACGATCTGTTGACGAACGACTGTAAGATGGCTTTGATAGTCCTGTTTGTTCTTTCTACGAGGCCGTTACCTTCTGGGTGATAAGCAGTAGTGCGTGACTTCCTGATTCCTAATAGCTGGCATATTTCAGCGATGAGATTACTTTGGAAGGCTGGACCTTGGTCGGACTGGAGGGAGAATGGGGCACCGTAACGGGAAACCCAATGATCGATGAAAGCCCGAGCAACCGTAAGGGCATCTCACTGTGGAATGGGTACTGCTTCACACCATTTAGTGAAATAATCCACCATAACTAGTATATAGCGATTTCCACTTTTTGTCATTGTCAGTGGTCCCATGACATCAATGCCGATTCGCTGGTGTGGTCCTGTTGTCACCATCGGAATCAACGGTGCACGGGGTATCTGCATAGGCGATTTTACACGGCAACACGTGTTACAATTCTTGCAAAATTCCATTACATCTTCATGTATAGATGGCCACCAAAACCGCTGACGAACGGTGTATTCTGTCCTACGTTCTCCTGCATGACCAAGTTCGCGATGCACCTGCTCCACAATATTCTGGACTTTCACTCGCGGTACTATTAACAGTGGTTGTTTTGACTAGTTTATTAGGAATAACGTGTCACCATGTAGTTTTAGGTTGCTCCATTTGGTACAAATACGACGAGTTGTTAAGGACTGATCTTTTAACTCCTTCATGGATGGCTTATTATTTCCATGTAACTGCCTTTGGTAAATAATCTGCAGGTCCGGATCCGCCGCTTGCAGAGAAGGCCAATCAATCTCCTGAGCTGTACTAAGAATTGCATTAACGGTATCTGTGGGTGAAGGTATACGAGACAGAGCGTCTGCGTTCGCATGTCGGTTTCCCGGTCGATACTCACATGTGAAATCAAACTCTTGTAAGTGTTCCTGACAGCGCGCTACTTGTCCTTCAGGTTCGCGGAAAGAACGAAGTCACTGGAGAGCACGGTGGTCCGTGCGTACACGAAAGGGTCGACCCAGTAAATAATGACGAAAGTGCTGTAAGAATTTTACCAATGCTAACATCTCCCGGCGTGTTGTGGAATATCGCGCTTCGCTCTTATCTAATCGTCGACTAGCGTACGCAATGACCCTTTCCTGTCCATCACGAGTTACTTGTGATAAAACCGCTCCAATAGCCGTGGAACTAGCATCCGTATCAAGTATAAATTCGCCTCCGTTTGCAGAGGTATCTGGGAAGGCTAATATGGGCGGAGAGGTTAACCGTGTTTTCAAAGCATCGAATGCCTGTTGACACTCGCTGGACCATAAAAATTTTCGACCATTGTGTGTTAATCGATGTAACGGTGCTGCCAATGACGCAAAATCACGAACAAAGCGTCTGTAATATGAAGCTAGCCCCAGGAAACTACGAACATCTTCGGGTGATTTGGGCTGCGGCCAATTCACAATGGCATGTGTCTTTTCTTTATCTGTTCCTACTCCATCTGCAGTGATACGATGACCCAAGAAAGTTACTTCTTTCTGCAACAGTCTACATTTGGACGGCTTTACCTTCAAGTTGTGTTGCTTAAGGCGATGGAGGACCGCTTTCAGATTCGCATTGTGTTGTTCTGGCGTGCTGCCATATACAATAATATCGTCAAGATAAATCAGACATTTGCGGGGTACTATGTCTTGTAAAACCGTTTGCATTAGTCTTTGAAAGGTAGCCGGAGCATTCGTTAACCCAAAAGGCATTACCTGAAATTCATATAAGCCATTCGGTACTATAAATGCTGTTTTCTTTCTGTCTTGAGGTCGAACCTCCACTTGCCAATACCCGGATGCTAGGTCCAGAGTGGAAAACCAACCAGCGCCTTTTAGGGAGTCTAATGTAGTATCGATCCGCGGAAGTGGAAAAGAGTCGCGTTTAGTTATAGCATTAAGGCGTCGGTAATCTACGCAGAGTCTTAGAGATGAATCTTTCTTTCCCACCAAAACAATAGGTGACGCTCAGGGAGATGATGAAGGAACTATAATCTTTTTGCCTAGCATATCTTTTATCATCGTATCTAGTTGTGGTCGGTAGTGTACTGGCACCCTGCGAGGTGGTTGCCGAAGGGGCATATGGTCCCCTGTAAAAATAGAATGCTGCACTGTAGTCGTTCGGTTTCCGGAAATACCTTCCTCAAATACAGAACTAAACTGCTGGAGTACAGCAATCGTTGCGTGGCGATCATTTTCTGTTATCACTTGATTGCTCTGTACCTGACGTACATGTTCCGAAATTCCTACATGAGCTACAGGTCTACTCGGCATCTCATAGTGGTGCAGATGTACTATAGCCTCCCTAAATTTTGCTTCTGATCTATCCATGAATATTGAAACTTAGTATTTTAGCATGAAATCAACACCAAGGATCATGTCCCAAGTCAATGCAGGGCAAACTGCAAATTCATGTCGAAACGAATGTTCTCCTATCGTCAAGTCTAACCAAGTCTTGGAGTACACTTTCAAAGGATCACCACTTGCCGTAATTAATGTAGAGGAACATCGTGTCTGCTGGGTATTATGGTTTAGTTTCTTTAAGAACTCTCCCTTGAGAAGAGACATTGAAGCCCCTGTATCTAGTAGTATTTCAATCTCGACGCCCTGCACCGTACCTCTAATAATAATCGGGTACACAAGATCATCATAACAAGAGGATAACTGACAAAGAGGCGGCTTACCTGAGTTGTGGGGTCGGTTATGGCCACATCTCCTAGCATTTCGGCCAAATCGTCCGCAGTAGGGGCAATCTGTCTGACGGCCTTGATAGTTGTTCCACGACGGCCGTCTATTCGACATCGAGGTTGACTGTTTGCGAGTGGCGTCCGGGCTGGGGAGGTGTCTAATAGCTGCTGCTCCCCGAATATTATCGAAACGTTTAGCTTCTGTAGCTGGCTCCACAGTCATCACAATTGGTCGATGTGTCTCTGCTGAACCAGAAAGTCTTTCTGCAGTCAGGAAGCGAAGTGTTGTTCTTTTCAAATCGACTGTATCAACTGGTGGCATTCGAAGATGTTCCCTTAGTGGACCAGGCATCAGCCCCTCGACAAAACGAGAGCGTACTAACTCTTCTCGCCCCACGACACCTAGATGAGGAAACGCCTGGACAGCTATTTGCTGCAAGGAGTGAAGATAATCGATAGGATTTTCGCTCTTTTCCTGGTAACGTGATAAGAACTGGATGGTCACCTGCTGGGTGTCCGTGGGTAAGGAGAAACAGTTATCTAAGATTTTCCAGTTTTGAGCAGGTGAGCTACTCGCCGCAAAGCCGTTGGCTGTTGCTCTTTTGACGGCTTCGTCATCCAAATAAGATAAAAGATAATCAAAATGGTCAGACGTTGGAACTTTACGTAGGTACGCTGTGACCCGAAGTTTCCAAACAGAATAATCTGACGAAGTTTCGAGCAGTGGCGGTTGACGAGGAGTCGAAGCAGGTGCCGCCATGACTGGAATCACCAGGGAGTTCATTTATGTTCTCGTCACGTTTTTCGGTAAACACCTCCATCACCAGTTGTAACACGTGTTATTAGCAGCTATTGACAGGCAGAGATCTAAAAACCACAGCACACAACGTTAATCAGGAACTTCACACAAGTGAGAACACGGAGTAACAGCCACAGGTCTTTATTATTTTAAAAATTAAATTACGCGGTTCTAGTACAAAAGGAGGGGTTATTTACAAGATAGTCTCATACGTCATCATGCAAGTTCATTTTGCACAGGGCTCGCACTTCTTCTTCCAACACATTTATCCTTGATCGCCCTGCAATAGAAAGAGAACAAATTCACGTTAATAACATCGTACATAGTAATTTCAACACAGTTACACCGCCCCCTCTCCTAATGAGGCACTGTCCCCAGTGACTAAGATGAGTAGTGGTAGGTAGTATGAAGTGTTGTGTGTGAAGACATGATCTAGGATATGTTTGTTGCTGGTGGGAGACAGTAGGGTTTGCGTTCATCCATAGAGTTCAGTTGTTTGGTTGGACTTATTGTACCTGAGAGGAGCGCTCATAAAACTCCACTTAACATCTGTCATGTTAAAGTCACCACCAATTATTTTGTAGGTGATGGGCAAAGAGGATACTTGTTGAAGAACTTTTATTATGTTGTTAAGAAGCTGGACATTGGAATCGGGCGATCTGTAGATACAATACTGAGTCGCATATTCGAATAAACTGTGCCAATAGTAAGCAATAATGGGTTAGGAGGTTTAGGATTTACATGATTATATGGCACAGTCTCAAGAGTTTCTTCTACTTACATAATGCACCTGTCACCTTGACCATTTGACTTTGAGCTTCTGATGAGTTGGTATGCCTCAAGAGAGATAGATATGTTGATGACATTGGAAGGGCACCATACTTCTGTGATAATAGCTGCCGAATGTTTGCAAATCGAGATTAAGGAATATAGAAACTGTAGCTTGTTAGTGATAGACCGGGCATTAATAAGGAATAATTGAGAAGCTGAGTTGTGTTTCATGTGCTTTAGTACACCGTGTATTAATTTGCTGTATAGACGTAGTATATGCGAGTGTTTTGTGTGAATATAGTTTATGGGGGGCGGGGGGTGGAAGGTGGGTGTACTGACGCTGCTTACATTGCCCTGCTTGTCAGTGTCGGATGAAGTATTATGAGTACTACTCAACAGTGGCCATTTGTATAGGGTACAACGTAGAACTCTTATATTAATTTTGCCGTCCTTCTTCACCCCACACCAGCAATCGCTTTTTTCCTTTTAATGTCAGGTGAAGATGGAAGTCACCAGACAAGTTACCTGGTGTCATACGCTTTTTAACTTACTCATTTTGTGGGACAGTTTGTGTGAAAAAAAAAACATCCGTATGAAAAGTGTATTTTTTGAATATAAATGTTCCACGGATCAACTAACTATTCATAATACGCCTAGAGACTTTCAGCATATATCCACTTCATTAAAACTTACCTCTAACGACTGTAAATTCCGACTGTAAGACCCGAGTCGACGTTATGTGGTTGTTGTTCATAATACGGTTAACTCAGTAAAGTATATTTCAAATGCATTACCAAATGACACGGAACTACTAGAAATGTGAGCATAATCAACTGAGGCTCTTCTCAAGCATGGGTGAAACTAATTACCGCTAACGTCTTCCAACGACTAGCAACTTATAGCTTTCTGGTCACATCTTGAAATTACTCGTAAGTTCCTACTTCCTGCGAATTGTAAGAGAGATGCTTTATTTACAACGTATCGGTAACTACCGCTGTGGCTGATGTGTACTCCCACATTTTAAATGCAACTAAGCTCTAACTCTTAATTAATTCGGTTGACAATAAAATTCCTATTGTCATTACTTTTGACGAGTTAATTCTCAGCAACTTACGACATGTGTATTCTATCCTTTTCAAATCCACATAGGAAGTTTTGTGTTTGTTCAGTACATGCTCGATCTATAGGTAAGATTTGTAAGCCTTGAAGTGCACCCGGTGTATGAATAAGTTACGTTTGTGGTATTACAGGAGCAACTTACAACGATTGAAGCCACTTTCACGAATGACAATAAATCAGAAGGCAATGAAGGAGGAAAGAGAAGTTATATTTGATCGTAAATAGGGCGTCAATCGGATAGCAACGTCTAGGCTGTCAAATTAGAGAGAGAGATGCTCCCCACGGTGCGTCGTGACGTGATCTGGTGGTGGTGCGTGACCATACATATATATATATATGTGTATGTATATATGTATGTATGTATAATCAACATAGAACCTGGCACATGTATGCATCGGTTCAAGTTTATATTGGATATGTGCCCTTAGATATAGTGGATTGTCACCGTCAAAAGTTAGAAACCGCAAAGTGTTACTGTTGAGAGGAGGTGGGGTAAGGCTAAAAAGGGCATGCGTTGCTGGAAGTATTGTAGAATGTGATGTTGACTCGGGGATTTGTGTAGTGTTTGAGGTTATCAGGTGGGTTCCCAAGAAGACCGGTAGTAGTGTTGTTGTCAACAGGCCAGGGGTGGGACATGCATGTGTGTATCATTGAGTTAGTGCTTATGGATTTCTGCGTCATGGCAGAGGTATGGGAGAGTTATGCAGGAAGTGAGGCTGGTAGTGGTTTGTGTTTGGTGGGAGGGTGTTTGGAGCAGAGAGTAGCGTTCTTACTGAGTGCTCCTGCATACTTTGTGAAAAGGAAGTGTTGATGATGATTTTTGATACTGGCATTTTGACAGGGCACTTGTAGGTATTCAATTTACTCCGATGTTGCAATCATACACTTCGCCCAGACATATCACGAATACCATCTTTCTTCTGGTTAATATAGTATGTGTAAATGACCTAGCATGTTATTGGATAGTAGGGAAGTAATGATCACAATCACATGTACAGGAGCACTGGAACTTCTTTATTCATTGATAGCCGTCATCTAGGATTCCGGTGAAAAGGCGTACTTGAAACGAACAATGAAGTCGGGTTCGTTAAGGGAATATTTGACGTTCGACAATACAGCGTATTCCTAATTATCGAAACCATTGCGGTATTGACAATAGCGATGTGCTATTCCAGAGTGTGTTATTTGTGTTAGTGTTAGGTATTCGGCGAAACTCAGTATTAAGTTGCAGGCTTAGCTGTTGTCCTATTTGATACTGGTCAACATCATCTAACCTATAGAAGTGAGCACTTGCTACAATCATCCAGCTTGTTGGTAAACCTCCACTATCATCTGAATGTGTTTGTTCCAGCTATGTAAATGTTAGAGAGTAAATAAGAAGTATAAATGCTGTGTATCCTAATGTCCTTATTGGGTATTTATGTGATTAAAATTTGTAGGTAGATAAATGAGAAAGGAGATGTGATTGGCCGTGAAACACCCTCTTGTTTAACAAACAAATGGTTGATGTCGTGTGACATAGTTGGGGTGAATTTATTTCTTGTTTTCTAGATTCGCAATTCCGATATTCCCTCATTGATACCTTCTCATTTTGTTTACTGAGAATATATTTTCAATGTTTGGTCTGTATCACTATTCCGATTATTTTGTCGTGCATATTGCTAACGTGAGCTAATGCACTTTGTTGAGACTCACTTATTGACTTGGAAAACGCAGGTGATACAGTGCATTTTGTTGAACACGCTGACTAAGTGTAGAGTCTTCTCATCTCACTAAGCATCAATGTAAGCATTTTCAAATTGTATTAATTACGCCACCGCCACCCTTCCCAACGCACATCACACCCACCACTCACTTCTCACTGCAAGATGTCTCCACAGAAAGAAACCAGGCGATAGATCCGGACTATATGAAGTGTGATTTCTTGACTTGTGCATAGACAGACAAATGGCGTATCACAAATGTGTGTATAGAGAGCTGTAACTAATGTATCTCTCTGTTACTTTTGTGCATCACAGATTTGAACTACATTTCTTGTATCGACCTACTTGGTTGTATGAACGACTGAAATATGTACTTAAGTTTACTGACTGTATTTGTGTATGAATTTGTACACTTCTCGTTCTGGCTTGCGACTAGTAAGCATCGGGGAAGATATACACACACTGAATGGACTGTCTTTATCATTGTCATCACTCACTGTTTCCGTTCCGGTAATGTCGTCACTGCAGCAGTTGGTCAGTAGTTGACGTCATAACAGAACTTGCCAAATATAAATAACCTTTATGTCATTGATAAACGTGTAGTGATTGGCAGTTGGATGCTCAGTCCAGGAACCATGAAATGTGCTGTAGACGAAGTCCTCCATGTGGCTTATTATGATTAGACATATGTTATTTCTTCAGACAATATTCGTCGATTCATCGCACTTATTAATTACACTGACATCGATTTGTTCGACGCCTACGCTGTTCGTGCATCTCACTATGCTTAGTTTACAATTTCCCTGCAAGCGTCAACGACTTGTGTAGCGGATCGACCTATGTACTCTTACATGAAATCTACACAATCCAACCAATCGCTCGTTAACACGACCTGACGACACCCAAACTCAACCCATATGTCATACAATTCCCTCCCCTCACGCCATCACGCCACCGACGTCCTTCATTACAGTCACATCTACCATATCCCATACACTAACTATCCAATCACACCCACCCCACATATTCCATCCCTTATCTACTGTGAAACAATCAAGAATACAAATATCAATTAACTCATAGATATTATATTCTCCTTTACCAATTTGTAGTACACCAGATATTGATTTGATGAAATCATCATCATCATCATCATCATCATCATCATCATCATCATCATCATCATCATCATCATCATCATCATCATCATCATCATCATCATCATCATCATCATCATCATCATCATCATCATCATCATCATCATCATCATCATCATCATCATCATCATCATCATCATCATCATCATCATCATCATCATCATCATCATCATCATCATCATCATCATCATCATCATCATCATCATCATCATCATCATCATCATCATCATCATCATCATCATCATCATCATCATCATCATCATCATCATCATCATCATCATCATCATCATCATCATCATCATCATCATCATCATCATCATCATCATCATCATCATCATCATCATCATCATCATCATCATCATCATCATCATCATCATCATCATCATCATCATCATCATCATCATCATCATCATCATCATCATCATCATCATCATCATCATCATCATCATCATCATCATCATCATCATCATCATCATCATCATCATCATCATCATCATCATCATCATCATCATCATCATCATCATCATCATCATCATCATCATCATCATCATCATCATCATCATCATCATCATCATCATCATCATCATCATCATCATCATCATCATCATCATCATCATCATCATCATCATCATCATCATCATCATCATCATCATCATCATCATCATCATCATCATCATCATCATCATCATCATCATCATCATCATCATCATCATCATCATCATCATCATCATCATCATCATCATCATCATCATCATCATCATCATCATCATCATCATCATCATCATCATCATCATCATCATCATCATCATCATCATCATCATCATCATCATCATCATCATCATCATCATCATCATCATCATCATCATCATCATCATCATCATCATCATCATCATCATCATCATCATCATCATCATCATCATCATCATCATCATCATCATCATCATCATCATCATCATCATCATCATCATCATCATCATCATCATCATCATCATCATCATCATCATCATCATCATCATCATCATCATCATCATCATCATCATCATCATCATCATCATCATCATCATCATCATCATCATCATCATCATCATCATCATCATCATCATCATCATCATCATCATCATCATCATCATCATCATCATCATCATCATCATCATCATCATCATCATCATCATCATCATCATCATCATCATCATCATCATCATCATCATCATCATCATCATCATCATCATCATCATCATCATCATCATCATCATCATCATCATCATCATCATCATCATCATCATCATCATCATCATCATCATCATCATCATCATCATCATCATCATCATCATCATCATCATCATCATCATCATCATCATCATCATCATCATCATCATCATCATCATCATCATCATCATCATCATCATCATCATCATCATCATCATCATCATCATCATCATCATCATCATCATCATCATCATCATCATCATCATCATCATCATCATCATCATCATCATCATCATCATCATCATCATCATCATCATCATCATCATCATCATCATCATCATCATCATCATCATCATCATCATCATCATCATCATCATCATCATCATCATCATCATCATCATCATCATCATCATCATCATCATCATCATCATCATCATCATCATCATCATCATCATCATCATCATCATCATCATCATCATCATCATCATCATCATCATCATCATCATCATCATCATCATCATCATCATCATCATCATCATCATCATCATCATCATCATCATCATCATCATCATCATCATCATCATCATCATCATCATCATCATCATCATCATCATCATCATCATCATCATCATCATCATCATCATCATCATCATCATCATCATCATCATCATCATCATCATCATCATCATCATCATCATCATCATCATCATCATCATCATCATCATCATCATCACAAACAACAACATAGCTATCTCTTCCTTCTGATCCGATCTTCACTTCCTCATATAATTTATCTGCTCCTTCAGCTGCTTCTTCCCTTTCTTCATCACCATCTCTTCTACCATCTTCAGCATAATCTACTTCATTCAGTATTATTAATATCAACAACATTCTTACCATTAATTACATTTTCATCAGCTACATGGGTTATGTATTCAGCTTTAATCAGGCAGGCAGGCAGGCAGGCAGGCAGGCAGGCAGGCAGGCAGGCAGGCAGGCAGGCAGGCAGGCAGGCAGGCAGGCAGGCAGGCAGGCAGGCAGGCAGGCAGGCAGGCAGGCAGGCAGGCAGGCAGGCAGGCAGGCAGGCAGGCAGGCAGGCAGGCAGGCAGGCAGGCAGGCAGGCAGGCAGGCAGGCAGGCAGGCAGGCAGGCAGGCAGGCAGGCAGGCAGGCAGGCAGGCAGGCAGGCAGGCAGGCAGGCAGGCAGGCAGGCAGGCAGGCAGGCAGGCAGGCAGGCAGGCAGGCAGGCAGGCAGGCAGGCAGGCAGGCAGGCAGGCAGGCAGGCAGGCAGGCAGGCAGGCAGGCAGGCAGGCAGGCAGGCAGGCAGGCAGGCAGGCAGGCAGGCAGGCAGGCAGGCAGGCAGGCAGGCAGGCAGGCAGGCAGGCAGGCAGGCAGGCAGGCAGGCAGGCAGGCAGGCAGGCAGGCAGGCAGGCAGGCAGGCAGGCAGGCAGGCAGGCAGGCAGGCAGGCAGGCAGGCAGGCAGGCAGGCAGGCAGGCAGGCAGGCAGGCAGGCAGGCAGGCAGGCAGGCAGGCAGGCAGGCAGGCAGGCAGGCAGGCAGGCAGGCAGGCAGGCAGGCAGGCAGGCAGGCAGGCAGGCAGGCAGGCAGGCAGGCAGGCAGGCAGGCAGGCAGGCAGGCAGGCAGGCAGGCAGGCAGGCAGGCAGGCAGGCAGGCAGGCAGGCAGGCAGGCAGGCAGGCAGGCAGGCAGGCAGGCAGGCAGGCAGGCAGGCAGGCAGGCAGGCAGGCAGGCAGGCAGGCAGGCAGGCAGGCAGGCAGGCAGGCAGGCAGGCAGGCAGGCAGGCAGGCAGGCAGGCAGGCAGGCAGGCAGGCAGGCAGGCAGGCAGGCAGGCAGGCAGGCAGGCAGGCAGGCAGGCAGGCAGGCAGGCAGGCAGGCAGGCAGGCAGGCAGGCAGGCAGGCAGGCAGGCAGGCAGGCAGGCAGGCAGGCAGGCAGGCAGGCAGGCAGGCAGGCAGGCAGGCAGGCAGGCAGGCAGGCAGGCAGGCAGGCAGGCAGGCAGGCAGGCAGGCAGGCAGGCAGGCAGGCAGGCAGGCAGGCAGGCAGGCAGGCAGGCAGGCAGGCAGGCAGGCAGGCAGGCAGGCAGGCAGGCAGGCAGGCAGGCAGGCAGGCAGGCAGGCAGGCAGGCAGGCAGGCAGGCAGGCAGGCAGGCAGGCAGGCAGGCAGGCAGGCAGGCAGGCAGGCAGGCAGGCAGGCAGGCAGGCAGGCAGGCAGGCAGGCAGGCAGGCAGGCAGGCAGGCAGGCAGGCAGGCAGGCAGGCAGGCAGGCAGGCAGGCAGGCAGGCAGGCAGGCAGGCAGGCAGGCAGGCAGGCAGGCAGGCAGGCAGGCAGGCAGGCAGGCAGGCAGGCAGGCAGGCAGGCAGGCAGGCAGGCAGGCAGGCAGGCAGGCAGGCAGGCAGGCAGGCAGGCAGGCAGGCAGGCAGGCAGGCAGGCAGGCAGGCAGGCAGGCAGGCAGGCAGGCAGGCAGGCAGGCAGGCAGGCAGGCAGGCAGGCAGGCAGGCAGGCAGGCAGGCAGGCAGGCAGGCAGGCAGGCAGGCAGGCAGGCAGGCAGGCAGGCAGGCAGGCAGGCAGGCAGGCAGGCAGGCAGGCAGGCAGGCAGGCAGAGGCAGGCAGGCAGGCAGGCAGGCTGACAAGTAGGCAGACATTGAAAAGCACCACTAAACCAAAACAATTAGCATTACTAGGTTGTTGGCATGCCTAAAACATCATAGTTACCAACTGTCACGTGCGGCTTCACATTACAAACTATGTATGAAAGTCCCATTACAATACCTAGTAAACCCTTCCACAAGATAGATTGTAAGAGCCTGAAGTCTTACTTCAGATATCTTGACTGGAATAAATACTTCACGGAAGATAATGCTGATTAGCTAACTAGCATACTCTACTACAATACTTATAATACTCTTGACAAAACCGCACCTTTAAGATACATAAAACCTAGAATCCCTAAAAATATGCTTATTACCACTACTGTAAGAAGAAGCCTCGTAGACATGCTACTAAATTTTATAAGTTTAAAAATATTCCCTCTCTTACTACAACGAAAATGTCCGAATTACAACTGAAGTAAAACGTATACAAATTAAGGTTGAACTAGGAAAACGACCTACTGGAAAAAATAGCCCTACAAGACTACTTACTGGTACAAAATCAACAGCTCTAAAATTAAAGATCGAAACCTTTTCTATGACAATCAAGTATATGATGACCCTTAAACAATTGAGGTACAACGTAGAACTTGGTACATGTGTACATCAGTTCAAGCTGCCATACCCAAATTACCAGATAGAGATTAAATTGTCGTATCAAATCCCAGAGTAGGGGAGGTAGTAACAGAGTCAGTATTAATGGAAAGGAATAGAGGTCGGAGATAAGATTTAAGGAAATACGATTCAGTAAACAGAGAATTATGATAAATCCAGAAACTTAGAATTTGGAGGAAGACAAGGAGTGGATGCACCTGCGCCATTGCCAACGATTTTGAGCCATATCACCCAACGTCTCTAACCATTCATTACGTGCGTCACGCGGACCCCAACCAGGTAGTCTGCACCTATTAACATGGCTCAGCCCAATTGTCAAGGACTTCATGGACTGATGCCATGTTTTGGTTTGGCCGCCCCTAGCTTTCTTCCAGCCTACTCCCACACCAAACAGCATTGCTCGTCGAGGTAGACGGTGACCAGGCATACGTAACATCTGTCCTAACCACCTTAGCTGGTGAAGGTTTACTACTTCGTCAACAGATTTACCGTATTTACCTAGTACTCTATTCCTGACCCACGTATTGCTCAATCGGTGTTCCCAGTGAACACGAGCAATGCTTCGAAGACATCTGTGCTCGAATACTAGGAGCTTACGAATATCCTCTATCCTTAATGGCCATGTTTCACATCCATAAAGTAGAACGGATCGAACTACTGCCCAGTAGACGCGTCCTATAATCAGTAGTCGGTTGTCTCGCCTACGCCACAGATGACGCGAATTCCCAAAAGCTAATCGGGCCTTACGTATACGAGCCGAGATTTCACTAGACACCAGACCGTCAGGACTGACGAGGCTAAAAAGATAAGTGAAGCGATCAACACATTCAACTGCTTCACTCCTACCACTAACTTCGGTGTCGAATTAAGCCAATCTTGAAGTAGCATTTTGCATTTGGGTGGAGAGAATCGCATCCCAAACATCCTTACATTCTTGCTTAAGGTAGTCAAAAGATTCTGTATTTTATCAGTATCTTCACCTAAGAGAACTATATCGTCTGCATACTCTAAGTCAACAAGTTTATCCACTGGAAGGAGATCAACCCCGGAGAAGTCAGACGATGTCAATGTTAACTCTAAAACGATATCAATTATAAAATTAAATAAGAATGGGGAAAGCGGACAACCTTGACGAACACCACGTGAAGTAGTAAGTTTCGACGACAATCCGCCATAAGCTCTCACTCGACATGTGGTGTTCGAGTAGAGAGCTTGTATAAGGTTAATGTACTTCTCTGATACACCTTTCAGTGACAGACATTGCCACATGACCTTATGATCGATGGAGTCAAATGCCGTCTTAATGTCAACGAATACAACTATTGTTGGGCGTCTAAAAGTGTGCCTATGTTCCAGCACCTCTTGAAGTGTGAATATTTGGTCTACACAACCACGTACACGTCTGAAATCACCTTGGTTTTCTCGAGTTTGCTCTTCAACAGCCTTAGTTAGACGTCGAAGTATTATTGAAGCTAATATTTTAGACACTATATTCGTTAAGCTGATTCCACGGTAATTGTCAAAAGAGGACTTCTGTCCTCTCTTATAGATTGGGACAATTAGTGATCGAGACCAGTCAAGTGGGATTACTTCCAGTCGCCAGATTCTAGCCAAGATCTCACTTAATCTCGCTACTAAAACTGGACCACCATCCTTAAATATCTCAGGGGTTAATCCATCAGGTCCTGCTGCTCTCCCTCGCTTTAGGTTCCCTATAACCTTCTCAACCTCACTGAGACTTGGGGGACCAATATTAATTTGCCATTCAGATTGCTTGGGAATGGTAGACAACTGGGATGAGGACGAGGGCCAATTGAACAGTTCCCTAAAGTGTTCTGCCCATCGGTCCAACCTTCTGGATTGACAGTGAATAATGCTCCAATCTTTTTCTGAGATAATTTTACTGGTGATAATCCACTATATCTAAGGGCACCCATCGAATATAAACAAATCCTGAGTTAACCCATATTTTTCCCTCCATATCAAATAAACCATTCTACTCCAACTGTTTCATGACGTGTCTTCCTGAAACCACTCCATGATCGTCTCTCGCTTACTCACTTCATTTAACTCCTGTTTGCAGTTCATATAAATCCATACCACTCACCCACTACTCATCTTAGTCATGTCTTTGCAAATAGTGACCGCAAATTAGTCAGTTGATATCGTTCAGTTGCAGAACTGCTGCCATACCTGCAAAATGTAGCTCAACGAAGATAAATATGAGTCACTGTGCCATATAATCATGTAAATCCCAAACCTCCTAACCCATTATTGCTTACTATTGGCACAGTTTATTCGAATATGCGACTCAGTATTGTATCTACAGATCGCCCGATTCCAATGTCCAGCTTCTTAACAACATAATAAAAGTTCTTCAACAAGTATCCTCTTTGCCCATCACCTACAAAATAATTGGTGGTGACTTTAACATGACAGATGTTAAGTGGAGTTTTATGAGCGCTCCTCTCAGGTACAATAAGTCCAACCAAACAACTGAACTCTATGGATGAACGCAAACCCTACTGTCTCCCACCAGCAACAAACATATCCTAGATCATGTCTTCACACACAACACTTCATACTACCTACCACTACTCATCTTAGTCATGTCTTTGCAAATAGTGACCGCAAATTAGTCAGTTGATATCGTTCAGTTGCAGAACTGCTGCCATACCTGCAAAATGTAGCTCAACGAAGATAAATATGAGTCACTGTGCCATATAATCATGTAAATCCCAAACCTCCTAACCCATTATTGCTTACTATTGGCACAGTTTATTCGAATATGCGACTCAGTATTGTATCTACAGATCGCCCGATTCCAATGTCCAGCTTCTTAACAACATAATAAAAGTTCTTCAACAAGTATCCTCTTTGCCCATCACCTACAAAATAATTGGTGGTGACTTTAACATGACAGATGTTAAGTGGAGTTTTATGAGCGCTCCTCTCAGGTACAATAAGTCCAACCAAACAACTGAACTCTATGGATGAACGCAAACCCTACTGTCTCCCACCAGCAACAAACATATCCTAGATCATGTCTTCACACACAACACTTCATACTACCTACCACTACTCATCTTAGTCATGTCTTTGCAAATAGTGACCGCAAATTAGTCAGTTGATATCGTTCAGTTGCAGAACTGCTGCCATACCTGCAAAATATATATATATATATATATATATATATATATATATATATATATATATATATATATATATATATATATATATATATATATATATATATATATATATATATATATATATATATATATATATATATATATATATATATATATATATATATATATATATATATATATATATATATATATATATATATATATATATATATATATATATATATATATATATATATATATATATATATATATATATATATATATATATATATATATATATATATATATATATATATATATATATATATATATATATATATATATATATATATATATATATATATATATATATATATATATATATATATATATATATATATATATATATATATATATATATATATATATATATATATATATATATATATATATATATATATATATATATATATATATATATATATATATATATATATATATATATATATATATATATATATATATATATATATATATATATATATATATATATATATATATATATATATATATATATATATATATATATATATATATATATATATATATATATATATATATATATATATATATATATATATATATATATATATATATATATATATATATATATATATATATATATATATATATATATATATATATATATATATATATATATATATATATATATATATATATATATATATATATATATATATATATATATATATATATATATATATATATATATATATATATATATATATATATATATATATATATATATATATATATATATATATATATATATATATATATATATATATATATATATATATATATATATATATATATATATATATATATATATATATATATATATATATATATATATATATATATATATATATATATATATATATATATATATATATATATATATATATATATATATATATATATATATATATATATATATATATATATATATATATATATATATATATATATATATATATATATATATATATATATATATATATATATATATATATATATATATATATATATATATATATATATATATATATATATATATATATATATATATATATATATATATATATATATATATATATATATATATATATATATATATATATATATATATATATATATATATATATATATATATATATATATATATATATATATATATATATATATATATATATATATATATATATATATATATATATATATATATATATATATATATATATATATATATATATATATATATATATATATATATATATATATATATATATATATATATATATATATATATATATATATATATATATATATATATATATATATATATATATATATATATATATATATATATATATATATATATATATATATATATATATATATATATATATATATATATATATATATATATATATATATATATATATATATATATATATATATATATATATATATATATATATATATATATATATATATATATATATATATATATATATATATATATATATATATATATATATATATATATATATATATATATATATATATATATATATATATATATATATATATATATATATATATATATATATATATATATATATATATATATATATATATATATATATATATATATATATATATATATATATATATATATATATATATATATATATATATATATATATATATATATACATACATAATAACATGTATATTAGGAAGTATCAACTTTGATAGTTTAATCCACACTACATCTCCACGTGTACTTGCAAGTTGGAATTATTTCTTCTCAAAATTCCCAGTCTTGCCTGATCCTCAGAAGCCTTTTATAGTGGTTGCTGTGAATGAAACCGTTATGATGGTTGGCACTACCACGTTTTTATCCCCAATGCACTGCATTAGATACAGCTGCCTGCATTTCTTCCTCCACTTTCTTTCCAGCCACCGCTAATCAAAACCTTACTGTCCAATTACTTCCATTTTACCTAGACGTTCAGATTAGTTGGCACTTTTATCTTACCATCAATCTGCCTCCTCCAAACAAGGTCAAACTTGTCCTAGCCGCAACTACTCCAATATCCAATATCTGTATGACGGAGGAGACTACTCATACTCCATCTTGGGCGTTCCCGTGAGCTCGCGATGAATTATCAAGTTTTAAGCAGAAATCAACGGATTCAGCTACCGTTGAAGTTCACACTAGCTGACTTTAATATTTTAGCCACACATGCTTAAACATTCCTCAGCATTCAATATCTGTGTGACGAGATACTGTAAACCGATTGATTCCTTTGTGCTCGCATCTTCGGGATCACGGATTCAGTTCCAGGTTGTCGGTTTCTTCTGATAATAGACTAGCTACACTGCCAGTCTTGTCCTGGCCGTTTCAGTTGGATTCCTCAAGCTGGACAGAAAACATTGGCTTCGGGATAGATGCTACTATACTCCGGCCACGAAGAGGAAAATGCTCCTCACACCCAAGGAGTTGCTCTGATGCTGTCCAAAGAAGCACGTAATGCACTTGTGGGGTAGGAACTACATGGACCCAGGATCATCAAAGCATCTTTCAAAACAATGAAGGGAGGGATTACAATGAACATTATCCAGTGCTATGCACCAACCAACGACGGCAACGACGAAGACAAAGATCAGTTTTATGATAGACTGCAATCAATTATAGCAAAGTGTAGAGGAAAGGATCTGACAATCCTGATGGGGGACCTAAACGCCAAAGTCAGAATGGACAACACTGGATATGAAGAAATCATGGGACGACGGCGACTGGGAGACAGAAATGACAATGGTGAAAGATTTACAAACCTATGTGCCTTCAACAAATTGGTTATAGGTGGTACAATATTCGCCCACAAACGCATACACAAGGCCACATATGTTTCACCGGATCATACTACAGAGAATCAAATCGATCGTATATGTATCAATAAAAATTTAGAAGATCAATGGAAGATGTAAGAACCAGGAGAGGAGCTGACATAGGATTGACAACTGCTTGATAGCAAGCCCAGACGAGGTAACACATATGGAACATTTGGACACAGTCTTTAGAAGACTACAACAATATGGAGTTACCATAAATATACAGAAATGCCAAATTGGAACAACCTCGTCGGACTTCCTGCGGCATACTATTGATGCTAATGGTGTACAACCTCAAAATGCAAGATGGCGGCTATTCTGGAGTACCCCGAACCAACCACCATTAGATGGTTGCAAGCTTTTTAATGGATTGGTAAGTTTTTACAACGATTTATACTGAGCTGTGCATCTATCATGAAACCACTAACGGATGAGCTTCGCGGGAGTGTAAAGGTGGTCACAATCGATGCAGAGTCAAAGAAAGTTTTCACTGCGACTGAAGAAGCGATGGCCAATACGACTATGCTGGCACATCACAATACTGAAGCTCCTGTGAGCATTGCAGTTGACGCATCTGACTCAGCGATTGGCGCAGTTCTGCAACACTCGACTGGCCAAGCTTGGCAACCTTTAGCATTCTTCCCAATACGATTAAACGATACCGAATCGAGATACAACACTTTTGGACGTGAACTGTTATCAGAGACATATACATTGTTTGGTTGTTGCATTTATAAATTTTATTGAACACATTGATGACTTGTTCATTTTGACTTTTAACTTTCGACCTCACGTTCGACAGCTGCTTCGTAAATAAATAATTAAGCCTAATCGTCTGACTCTTTTGATATACGTCGATGGTGATTGTAATTAGTCGAGGTTAGTCATGGGACCGTAGCGTAACGAAGTTTAGTTATTGGAATATCGTACTTCGAATCGCCCGCTTTTCTTCAATAGCAAAACGATCATTAACGGTTTTAAAACTAACTCAGGTGACCGTGAAATGACCAATGAGAATCAAGTTAACACCCGATTCAAGTACTTTCGTGTATATCCCACATGTGATCCCTTCTGCTAACTAGTGCCGGTTTTTGGAATTGTAACAAATTCAGGTCAACGACGTTCTCTGTCGCGCGTCTCTGTGCAATGTATACACATACCACAACTACAGATATTTAAGGGCTTTGTGACTGTGAACATTGTTGTAGGTGGTTTGGTTTTCAATTCAACCGTTTGAATGTGACTAAATATTGCTACAGTAACAGTTCCGAAATATTTTTAGGAATTGTTAAACTCTATCGTTCTGATCATGCCTGTAAACGCATGCGCTCATGTACACAGATACTGGGGAATTAAAAACCTAGTATTTATTTATATTTGTTATCTGCGTGCCATACCAATTCCAGAAAACACGAATTCGTGTAAAAGTACGTGATAGAATTTCGAACATCCCCCAGCAGGCTAAGTAAAAGTGCAACTACGGCTAGTAAATAGGATGTCCTGCACATTGGTTGATACGGAATATCAAGTATACGCCAAGAAAGCTTCCCCTCACATCCTGCATATGGTTTGGAATATAGAGTATTTTAAATACACAGAGTAAAAGATTCTGTTGCCAAAGATGACACGGATATCAAATGAGCACGCTCCTGTATCTCCTGCCAAAGAACAGTAATTTAGCATGATAAATACCGCTTGACACTTTTCCTATCCACACTCTCGAATCGACCAGTCCATCTTGATCTGAATTACTTCACCAGAATCCAACGGATTCTTCTGTCTTCCAACGGTGTGGAACATTCCACACGCCGGCCAGAAGCAGTTTCCACTGAAAGACCATAGCCATTGTAAGGGGGGATTGCTCGCGTCTTTGTCAAACGATAGATACAACCTGCTTGTTCCATCTACCCCATTAAAAGACCATAGACGCCAGACTAATCCGGATTTTCCACTCAGTGATGCAACTTCCTTGGATCTAGTCTCTTCAAAACAACCGCCTACCACCCACAATCCAACCGCCGGTGGAATGATTTCATCGACGTCTGAAGGCTTCACTTTCAGCCATGTACGTCGAAGCTTTCCGCTAACAGGAACATATGTCACAGATATGTGAAAAAACTTCGTCCATGTAATCACGGGAGATCCATTTCACTCTACTTACATAATTGAGTTAGTGTTTTTTCATATTAGAAACACAGAAAACGATTAAACTTTTCGAGAGTCAGGTTTCGGCACACAACATTTTTCCCCATCACAAAATGGCTGTACAGATAAGGACTCCAAGTACAATGATCATACTGTAAAAACGTGTCCTATACCATATTATCAAAGGACACTTATGCATTGTTAAAACTGTAGCGGTAAATAATCCCCAAAATAAATAGTTTACTAGGCTTCGACATTGATGCTGACCAGGTTTGTTTTAGCGGACACTACTAATTGGAAACTCTCGGTCACGCACACCACCATCTGTCTCTCCACTCGTCCGCAACAAGCAAACCCTCATCTATTTTGCCAGCCTATACGTTGCTAACCCATTGTCGCTCCATTCACGATCAAATATAACTTCTCTCCACCTTCAATTGCCTTCCTGATTTCTTCCATTCGTAAAGTGGGTTCAATCGTTTATAAGGTTCTCTCTGTAAAATCCAAACTTACCTTGGTCATATCCAGGCGCCACCTTCATGGTGAGCCAGACGTGATTTGGACACGTTCATACTGTGAGTTTGTTCCTGTTTATAGATTTCTTTAATATAGTTTTGGTGTGACATCATTTTGTTTGGCACGTTTTGATCGCATTATTTTATATTTTTGATATATTCATATATAGCATGCTGAGCGACTCCCTACGTTCATAAGATTAAAACTCCCACACCCCCGAACGTCCAGCTCATTCCTTTTACTGACAGAAAAACTAGAAGCCTTGTTTCCTTTTTTTTTGGCTACGCATAAAGCCGAGTTTCGAGACAAACGCTGTGACAGATCACGTGGTTTCTATTCCTGCGTCGTAGGTCACTTCGCGTGAATTGAACGTTACGTCACCCCTTTCGTTTTCAGCCCTGACTGCCTACAACCTATGACCAACTCAAAAGATCGATTCTCAACGCGAGACTTTTCCGATTGCAACGTCTTTGATTAGTTGTTCCACACCATCGAGCTATGTAGTGGTTCCGCAACGGAAATGTTGACGCGCATGCGAGGGGTAATTGGATCAACACACTGTCGACGAAGGTCTTTTCTTTTCCGTCAACTCTTCGTACAAAACTGCCACAACAGGCAGCAGTTCGTACGTTTAATAACAACCCAGTAATAACGAGACTCATCTGCTGATCGAATTCTGGATATCACAAGAACTCGCGACAATCAGGTTTATTCCATTACTGAAAAACCTCCTGCCACCGAAACGCCTTAACGAAATTGTGTAAGCTCTTTCTTCTCGTTTTTTTTTGACCTGAAGGCAAGAACATCGACCGAACGATTTCTCGTCGACGAAGTACATCACGGACAAGGTCGTCGTCTCGACCTCGACGAACGAAAAAATTCACATTGGTGTTGGTACCACAACACCTATGAAAAAAATTCCAAGAAGTTATAGACCCCTGTGTGTTTACTTAGACATAACCGATTGTTTGCCCGCATCGGGAAACTTTTCGCCGGCAGCCGTTAGCGGCAACCGTACCGTTGGAAACCGCCTCCTGTTATTAGCACTGTTGATAACTAAGTTTTTGCTACTCTCGATACTGGCGCAGAAGTTAGCGTTCTTCCTTCGTCTCCATCCGTCGCCACCATGAAGCTGCGTTCGATATACAGACGCCGATGGAAAACCCATAGCTTACGTATGACAACGATATCGTCTACTTAAACCGTGGGTTTACGAAAACCCATACACTGGATTTTCACTATCGCCGATGCGACATCCCCCATCATATTCATTGATTTACTTATCCACCACAACGTGCTTGTGTACCCTAGTAAAAACAGATAAGGGGATGTAACACCAATCTATACGTTCGTGGAACCGTGGCTACAGGTTTTTAGCGTATGTCCACTTCGTTTTTAAACATTTAATTAACCTTATTTCACCGATACTCGACAAGTATCCAGATCTAATTAAGGCGCATCGAATTATCATGTGTAACCACAATGTTACACATCACATCACGACTACAGGTCAACTGTAGTCTCCAAAGCACGTCGACTCGCGCCTGAAACACCAAGGATTGCGAAAAACGAATTCATCACATGATTGACTTGGGATATTCGACCTTCCATAGTCCATGGGCATCTCAATTACCTATGTCCCGAAGAAAATAGCAAGACTGTCGGTCTTACCGGGATTACGCGAGTCTTAACGCCCAACTACGCCTGATCGTTACCCTTTACCGCATATCCACGATTTAACGGCCACCCTAAAGGGAATGACAATATTTTTCACAACTCGACTTGGTACAGGCGTACAACCAAATACCGTAGTCTGAAACGATATCCCTAAAACAGTACTAACTCCATTTGCCTTTTACTATTCCTCCGAATGCCTTTGGAATTGAGGAACGCAGCACAAACTTCCAACGCTTCATTGATGACGTGTTCCGCGAGCTTGATTATGTCCGTGCATACGGTCCGACGACTGCTTATAGCAAGTCCAGACGGTAAACACCTATAACACTTGGACACAGTCTTTTTAGTAGACTGCAACAATATGGAGTAACCTAAACATACAGAAATGCCGTAATCGGAAACAACCTCGTTGGACTTCCTGGTCATACTATAATGCGAATGGTATATCAACCCCAAAGCACAAGGTGGCTGCTATTCTGGAATCCCCGGACCAACCACCTACAAGCCTTGTGCGACTTTCAATGGATGGGTAATGTTACGACTGTACTGTGCGTTCGACTTTCAACATTCCATCGAAGGCCGGGAATTTACAATATTCACCGACCCATAAAACCCTGCGTTTTCTATGAGCCATCTTCAGATAAGTACTCTCCGCGAGAGTCGCGTCATCTAGACTATTTCCCAGTTCTCTCGATATACGACATAATCGGCTAACAATGTAGTTCCGACTGCCTTATCACGAATATAATGAATCGTAATCCAAGGCTCGACCTTGTTGAACTGGCGCTACTTCAAAATGAAGACAAGATCTTCATCACGATATCCACCACACACTTAAACTCCAAACAACAAAGACTATTGAAAAGGTAAGAACCTTTAATTTGTGCTTATTCTACGGACAGCCCACCATCGTTCCCAAGAGTTATCGACGAATCACGTCGATCACATTGCACAACTTCTCTCATCCTGGAGTTCGGCTACTTCTAAACTAATTGGCTCAGAGATTCTGCTGGCCAGGATGAATAAAGACATCAAAGAATGGGCACCTCTTTTGCAGTCATTCCACAAGAGAAAGTAATTCAGCACAATAAATGTCATCATTGGCACTTTTTCCCACTCCCCTACGCTCGATTCAACCAGTTCACCTTGATTTGGTAGGACCCTTACCTGAATCAAATGGATTTTCTTATCTTTTGACATGCGTGGACCGTTTTACAACACGCTGGCCAGAAGGATTCCCTTAAAAGACATTATACTGAACGATTCTCGCGCTTTGTCGACGATGGATAGCGAACTTTGGTTGTCCATCTACATAACAAACACAGACCGTGGACTCAGTTTGTATCTGGATTGGGTTCCACTCTCTGACCAAAACTTCTTGACGACGTGCGCTTCCGAACAACACCTACCATCCACCATCCGGCTTGGTATAAAGATTCATCGCAGCTGAAGCATCACTTATCAGCTACAAACATTCCGCAGGGGACAAGGTTTGCCACTATCTTACTCTGTATCCGCAGCATGGTAACAATAAGATGTCGATGCAGCGTTTCTTAACAGTTACGGACGACTCTTCGATTACCAGGTGAGTTTGTGGAAACCGCTTCCACCTCGACAAACTTGGATTCATTCTGTACGTGAACCGTCGTACAATGCTATGCTTTCAGTTTAAGCCAGTTCAACTCGACGACAATCGACAGACACTTTCATCCAACCGCCTTCAAATATAGTACACACGTTTTGACGTCGTACGCTCTACGCCGCCCTCTTGTATGCGACTTACTAAGGACATACAGTTTTGAAACGTGAAATAAAGTACTATACATCGACCATAATTACACGTAAGGAAACGTCAGCATTGACCTCCTCAAGCAAGCTTACCTAAAGGAAACCGTTTTCGATGGTCCAACGCGCCACAACTTGGCCGAAACTCTACTTGAGCAAAGTCCCATGCCTCCAGCAACAACCACGAGCAATTGGAAATCCGAAGAGGCTTCCATGATGCCGAGAGTCTACACGTTCTGAGAAATGTACGATTTCCACAACACTAAATGAATATTACGTCTATTAATTTCTTTTCTATTTTTCACTGTGTGTAATTGTGAATATCTATATATTACCAAATAAAAAAATGCATAAAAATATTTTTTAACGTTACGGTATGCATTTTTCTTTTTTTTTTACACATTTTCGTGTGTTTCCAAAAATATTAAAAAGCCTTGTTTTATCATGCTACGTTGGCAACATATTGTTCGTTTTTGTAGCTGTATTTAGCCCCAAATTGCTTGTAAATATATATACATATATATATAATATATTAATGAAATGCATCTATTTAAAATTTTTTTTCTTTTGTTTTCCAGACGCCGGAAAACGACCAGAAGAAAACGGAAGAGAACGATAACATTTGTACCTTTTTTTTATGTAAGACCTTTATCATAGCACTGACGGCCATAAGCGACAACATCCAAGCTGATCAAAGAACGTTTACCAATGCTTAACGCATTGTGTTTTAATCCTTTGGGCTGGTAGACTTCATATGGTCCTCACGAACCCTTAGGGGGGGAGATGAGCTGTATCGGTAAATAACTCCCCAAAATAAATTAGTTACAAGTTCGACATTGATGCTGACCATGTTTGTTTCGCGGACAAACTACTAATTGAAAGACGCTCGTCACGCATCACCACCACCTTCTCGCCACGCCGTAACCGAAACAATCAACCCTCTCTAGTTTCCAGCCTAGACGTTGCTAACCCATTTCGCTTCCATTCCTAGCAAATATAACTTCTCTTCCACCTTCATTGCCTTCTGATTTCTTCTCATTCGAAAGTGGGGTTCAATCGTTAGAAGTTGCTCTGGTAATAATCCAAACGTACCTGTCATATACCGGGTGCACTTCAAAAACACGTCGTCGCGCGCTGCGAACGAGATTTCTTCTCGATAAATCGCAGCAGTCTCTACATCTCAAAATACCAAATTAAAAGGTGCCGTGCACAGAACCTTCTTACATTTTGCGTACTCGTTCAGAACATCTCAACCGACGAGGTCAATGCAAAGACATGGTGAAGCGTTAATCGCCTTAGTACTTGTTTTATTTAGTGTAAGAGGACATATTGTAAGCGTCAGCCAGTTCAGGTTCAATAGATTGCCGTTATTAACCGTCAGCCTGAAGTCGATACGACCTAAATGATCCTTTAGCGGCAGAAGTATTGTTTATTCGGACTAGAATCGGACCATTCCGACTTGGGCTGTGAAATCTCTTTCCATAACCCGCCTCATTTACCTATGGTCGAATACAAACTCTCAGTTAACAGCAACCGAGACTTAATTCACGTTCCACATATAAGTATGCCCATATATATTCAGCAAACATTGCCCAACACTGTGTGTACTTGACCAAAGACAGGGTTATTCATTCTAGCACGCGGTATTAAATTTAGCGATTGAAATAAATTAACTCCATTGACCCTCGCAATCATACCCGTCCGTACGTTTCGGTTGAAATACCCTTGTACTTCTTTAAACGAACGTCAATAGATTGATTGTATAGTTGTCCGATTGGGTGGCTATATATCTTCTCCAGCACTACACGTTCCATGATTCACATGATTCTTTTGACGTCGTCACAGATTATAGGGGATCATAAAAAATAATCTTTTATTAATAAATTATTACAAATCGCCTCCAAGAGATGCAATGCCACTAATGGAATTTTTTGGTATACCGTTCGAAGTTAAAATATTGGAACATCTACTACCAATCAATCAATGAATGTAGAATTTCCATTGGGTTTGCTGCATTTTCGTGCATCTAGATTTTCAATGACCAATTCGTACGTCCCATAAACCAACGGCCCATCACCTGCAATTCAGAATCGAGTCATCGAGTACAAGACTTTACACCCGGGAGCTAACGCATTGTTATGCGCTAACATACAAATTGCAACTTCTCGGTGTAACTCCGACCTCAACTTACACTGGATACACATAAGACATCTCTTTTCATGAAGTGATACACGCATCGTGTGCCATGGTTCGCATCCTGGTCGGTAGGCACGACGCGTCGGTGTGGTTGTCGCCAAGACAAAAACCGTTGCAAACGAGGTTCGCCGATCTGCAAAAAAACAACAGTGGTTACGAAATATGGCATACACCTTAGCAATAATATCAAATGTGCAGCGAGCTGTCAATCTATTAGGCATTGTCGCACAACAGGTAATCATAGACATCACACACGGCTCTACCAATTTGTTCTATCACTGTTAGATGCTCTATCGACCTCTATACTATCAGTCATTAGATAAGTGACACAACATTGTGCACAATGGGGATGCCTATAGATAGAGTTTCCCTTATGAGCAACTAAACCACGTCTGTATACATTAACCACGAGACACAGAAAGCTGCGAAGAGACATAGAGACTCACCACACTGGGAGCGACTTTCTTTATTTGGGATGTGCCCAATATATGCATACAAAAATCATACTGTTGCGTCCATTAGGAAAGACAGCTCTGGGAGATGAAGGTGGATAGGTATCTTTCATAATGATGCAACGGTGAAGGAGTCCAGAACGCCCAATTAATGATTCTTGGTAGTACGATTGACAAGGTGCCATGAACTGTGTGAACACATGAAGATCAGTCGACTGAAATTCAAACAACACAGTAAATATATCGAATGACTAATATATTTGTTGATGTCTACAACAGTGGGTTATGACCCATATTGTGTACATGTTGTCACACTGTGAATCTCATAGATAAGAATACACACAGCCTCGTACAACTCTGAGACTGTACCATAACCCCATACATAGCACAACAACCAACAAGCTTTCTTGTCCTCACTCCTCTAGTCTTAGCACCCCCCGCAGGTAGGGTAGGAACGCGTATATGTGCCACACGTCTGTTACTACATGAGATTCCCGTTACCCACAACCGACAGCCCATACTTACGGCACTCAAAGAAATGAGATAGAAGAACTGACCTGACTCTAACATCAAACCGATACTAACTTATGTAAATTAAATCACAGGAATGGCTGACTTCTAAATAACAGAGGTTATTGTTTCTCCGGTTGGAAGAAATAGAGAGTACTCCTCTTCGAGTCGACGAATAAATTCACACAGTTACCAAGATTAATCCTCTGTGAGCTTGTACCTCCTTCTCTTGATTAAATCGCTAGCAATAACCACGTGTCGTCGATTGTTTAATTACCTCTACAAATCGCGATCGCAAACACGTGATAAATGTATATGCTTGTACACACCTACTTGCTTAATTATTTCCTAAAAGTTCACTTCATCAATTTTTATGCAACGCCCATCAATTAAGGTCTATTATCCTTTAACTTCCTTATTCTGCATAGGGATTATATTTTTATTAGCTTATATTTAACGTTATATTAGTTGTGTTTAATAACTAGAACCGCGCTTTACTGTCTGCCTGCCCCGCGAACTAAAATAAAGACCTATGTTCCATATACCTCCCTGATTCTAATGTCACTATAGAGGGAGAAGGCCTAGCGTTAAATTGACTGAGCCCCGTGTTTGAATAAAATCTTTTCATTTCTGTTGTTCATATCCCTTTAGCTTTTATATTCACTCATAAGAAATAATCCTTCTGTTACGCAACAGTTAAGATACGTATATATATATTTTTTGACACATACATAGTATCACGCTGCACATTTTTATAACCCGTAGTTTTTCGGTCCTTTAACTACTTTATCAAGGTATCTATAACATGGCATACTTAGTTCCAACGACAAAAGCCTAAGAGGATAAGTTCTCGCGGTGTTAGACATATACCAACCAGAGTTATGAACTAGCGAATATCCCCAATCAAAAGAATTCGAGAGAGAGAGTGTCTTGTGACCCCGAAGTTGTTGATTTGTTCTGAGTCGACGAGAGCATATTTCACGATACCCAATATTAACTCGGAATGAGTTCGCTTATCAAGCTTAATGTTCAGTCCTACCCCCTTCATTACCAAAGAAGTTCGCCGGAAACTGGGGTCGATTTTGTAAGGTCGCCGAACACCACAACCGTACACCGCCTATTGACGAAAATACTGGACTCTCTATCATTATCAGATGGGCCCAACCTCCAAAGACTCTTCAGAGCAACAGTTGTGATATTTCACCGTCACACAATTTTTGCGTCATCTCCAAGCTTGCTTATAGTAGGCGCAACACCGGTGGGTGAAGCAGTCACGTAAAACCGACAGGATGACTGCCAATCGTCTCTCTCCCATATGTCCGCATTGACAACGTCCACACATGCTATATGGATGCCACCAAGATCCAACACCTACGTGTCATCTCACATTTAGCCCGTAATTGCAGACAGAACATAAAGTGGAAGGAGGCCCCCAACTGCCATTCAAGCTGATCCACTTATTGATTACTCACAAACAACCAGAATCAGGCACAATACCCAGTCATACGCATCCAACTACCTTGAGCGAATATGTCTTTAAAAGCTCGCACGAGGCCCTTGCAGCATTCACCTGACACGAGCGCCTGATTCCTAAAGACCAGAGCATTTCGACCTGACACAACGACCAGATTCGGTGTCACGTAACAGGTTAACAAAGTTCCAGACCAATCGGAACAATTTATCGCGCTGTATCCACTGGAAATTTGGTAGGTTTAATCAACCCAACATGCATCTCAACCAATAAACGCCTGCCCAAACAGACCGCTCCGAAGCCCTATGTTAGCCAACAAATAACCCCTCCCCAGGTCGCTGACCGACTGAGGCGGTTTCCTAACAGTCGCTTATTTTTACGCTAGAGATAAAAACTAATAATCAGTCTTCTGACTTTTTGGTGGATACTGGGTGCTGCCCCTTTATGATATTCCAATTCCTCAACAAGCAAAACCGAGACTTGGGTCGAAGTCAAAACCTATCTCATTCCAACTTCAAGCTGCTAAGAAAACCTAAAATCGCTGCGTACTGATCAGTCACAAACAAAGACACCTATACACGTGATTTGGGCTTTAAGATGACAATTCGAACACATTCGTGGAGTATCTCTCCACATTGGCCGTGCCGATTCTAGATCTTGCATTACATAGGAATGGGATCCTTTCTCTAGAGACGATATGAATTTCTATTTCCGACACTAATAAACGCTGTTTGACACTAAAGAAACTTCGAAATAATACAAAATGTACAGAAAGTCGTATCACTTTTCTAAATTTATACAACATCCGCCAGTACCAACGGAAAAGTTCCAGGATATACTTGCGGAATTTCCCGAGTTAAGAAACCCGTGAACCCTCAGAACCTTCCAAAAGTAAGTTCAAAAGTATTGTCCCATACGATCAAACGGCCGGGCCATGCTTGTTCGCTACACCCAGAGCCTAGCACCCGATAAAAACTATAAAATAAGCTATAGCCGTGCAAGTTCGACATTTACACGTGCTCACCACATCACACGTGCGCGGTCAGACACCTAGCGTCCCAATGCTAGCTATAGTCTATGGTGCATTCCTCTGCATATGTTCCCAAAGAGCAACATTAAGACACGATTTAAAGACCATGCGGGGCATTAACAGAGCCCCCGCCACACCGTCCACAGACGGTACCAAGACAGGCGTAACTCCAATAGCCACACATATCGCAACAAAAATTGCTGGTATCAAATGGCTTACATGGTATGAATATATTACTAAAATCGTGACCTGTCAGGGCAC
Organism: Schistosoma mekongi; assembly: GCA_034768735.1. NCBI lineage: Eukaryota > Metazoa > Platyhelminthes > Trematoda > Strigeidida > Schistosomatidae > Schistosoma > Schistosoma mekongi. The sequence goes on along the minus strand of JALJAT010000083.1, from coordinate 468 downwards.
TACCGACAATAGTCCCCATAGCCTGAGGACCGATATTCCGAAACAGCTATCACCACACCTTTTGGATTATTCGCGTTTGACGCCTGCCTGCCTTCCGGCCTACTTTACGACACGCAGAGTCCACAAACCTTCGCCAAAGTTACGTTATGGATATTAACTTCGTAGATCGGCCATTATTGCTCAAGGTATATTAACGATCTATCTAATTGCTAGCCCGGACTTAAAATCACATGACAAATGCAAACCAAGGACTTAGACGACTAACGAAAACATGCCGACACTGAACCTTACACCAATTAAAATGTCGTTTTTTTGTGTCTCGACTAACGTTGGAATGCCCTCGGACATACCCATTAAAGCTCTGATTATCGGGACATTACATCCGCAATTAACAGAAAAGAGAGGTGGATACTACATAAGCAACATAATACCCTATCCCAACTCTCATGACACACACTTAAGAAGTAT
>JALJAT010000082.1:19957-57983 GCA_034768735.1 Schistosoma mekongi | reverse complement strand
CATACGCTACCACCTGTAGACACGGTTCACTAAAGTATAGATTTGTGTTACTACCAACGAATCTCTTTTACTAGCGGTCCCAAGAAAGTGTGGGGATAAGTAAATCTATGCTATGAGAGTATTTTTCACATCGGGATGGTGAAAATCCAGTGTATGGTTTTCGTAAACACGTTTAAGTAGCGTATCAGATGTGCCATACGTAGCTATGTGTTTCATCGGATGCATGTAAATCGAACGCAGCTTCATGGTGGCGACAGATGGAGATGCAGAAGAACCCGCTACACTTCTGCGCCAGTATCGACGAGGTGCAACCTTCGTTAAGGTATCCAAGTGGCCTTGCAGCACATAGAGGGATTTTGTGGGCCGGTGTAAGATCCTTTTTGATGATTCTGTGTGAAAATCCCTCCAAGTAGCATTTCCCCCATTGTATTTCGTTGTTTTGTTTAAAAGTACATTTATTCCTCTTATTCCACTTGGCTATGCATTTTAATGACTTTTTCGAGTTAGTTGCTATCTATTTTCATTGTAATGGTTGTTTTTTCCCTTGAGTTTCTACCGGATTTCTATTATTCTCATTGATTCTATATATTTTGTTTTACTGGACTTCGGATTGGCGGCTGCCATATTGGTTCGTTCTTCCTCTGGACCGTATTGCTTGAATTGACTGGGTTTGTGCATTTTTTGATTGTGGATTGACGCACACTTCCAGAACTTGTATTATTTTGTTGTAACAAGTAACCTTTGATACTTTGTTATTGATATTTCTATAGATTTAGACCTTACTCTCTGGACAAGCAATACTTGATCTATCCCGTAAGGATAGAATAACCTTCTTGTTTATTTCTTAAAACTGAATTGATTATTCCAATTTTTGGGATAAATTTGGGTTGAATAACTGGTGGTGACATTTGTTTAGGTAATAATGTACTTTGTATAAATAATTTTACATAGAACCGTTTCTCACCAAACCATTTGTTCTGAATTTCTACTGGGCAAGAGTACGCGTATCTAAACCAACCTCGACAGTTATTCTTCAATCCAAACTGACTTAGTTTGGATTCTACATTACTCTTCTGATTGCTTTGTATATTTATTGCTCCATTTTAGACTATTGTTATTGCTATTGTTTTTGCGATTGGTATCGTTGTTGCCATCGCTTCTATTGTACACAGTAATTAATCGTTTTCCGACGACTTCTTGTTATTCCTTAAGTTTTGGAGATAATAAACAAGATCGATACTCGATTAATTGGAAATCTTTTCAGTAGAAGCAAGACAGTAGTGTTCTGAACTCCAGTAAGCGCCCAATCGTAGCAATTCAGTCGGCTGATTTGAAAATTGCCTTGTTAGTTATCAGCACCATAGTATGAGGCGTAGAAGTCTAGTTTTTTCTCTTAGTAGGATGTCCTGATAGATTGGTGGTGACAATTAGACTTTGTATGTATGAGTCCGAGTAGCATGAATTGGAGCATTCCAAGCATCACTACTGAGTACTTGTTGATGTCAGAACCGCAGTACTTGGCCGTAAACACAAAACAATTTTCGTCTCAGATAAGGGGAGTTTAAAGTTATTTCCCACACCATCATGCCTGCTGACCGAAAAATCCACCCTGCCTCCTTCTCTTGGCACTTTTGGCGTACATAGATATAGTAGTATATCAGACACATGTCATCCCAGGAACTGTTGGATAATTTCGCGTTTATATAAACAAGTCATATATTGAGCCGGCTGAATACGACGCATGTTATGCTAGAGTTTGAATAAATCGACAATAATCGATCGAATAAAGTGATACCACTAAGCCAGTAATCTATGCAGTCAATTCCCTTTGTGCAAACCTAACAAATATGTTATTAAGTTTTGTCTACTTCTGTTAAATTGCAAATCGTGTCGTGCATTATGGATGACTTGTTTCTGATAGACATCTAACGTGTTTTGTGAAACGATGTCGTCTTTCGAAGCTTCGGTGAATAACGGAGTGACGAATACACACGCGGTGTCAGTTCCCGAAATTTTAGCTATGGAACTCATCTAAGTCTACGGCCCGGTCGCCCCATTCAATGACTTCCCTACCCCCACAGATAAACTAAAATATGTAACTGGTGTATTTAAATATGTATATATACTAGGAGCAGTTACAGTGCATGGCAAATGTAGTGTGTGATCTTGTTTATCACCAGTCGGTGTCCGTATACACCCATTCCTCAACTACCAATTTCCAAGCCGGAATGAGGAATACAAAGTGAATGATCCAACCAGACAGCGTCATATTGCATTTATAACACTCTTTTATATATACACAAAGTTAGACCACACATCAATCAGTTAGAAATTTTACATTAATGCAAAATGAAGGAGATTGTGTCAGTAAATAAGGGTAACCTGTACACAACTAATTAACTATAGTTCATAATAACTGATAATATACAAACAGCAAATATACTAAGCGGAAGGACCGAATAAGAGGGACGTAACGATCATATAAATGAAGTGTTTACATTACTCACAACTAAGGTAAATAAAATAGTCCTCTGGAACACAGTTTTGAATGTTCGTTACTCTACTTCAATTTTCCGATATCATATTCACGACCTGACTTTTTGCTGAACTTTGTAGATTTTACATATTGGACATTCTAACTTCGTAAGCTTGTTAAAGGTGTGATGGAACTACTTAACTCTGATGAGCTACCTGAACCTGGGCTGCCCACTGAATTTATTCTACCCAAAATTTAGCCTTACACAATCCTGCGTTGCAATTTTTCAATTTAAACGGTTTTCATGGTTATTACTTTCACGTCAGGTCAAAGTGACATTTACAGGATTACCAGAACTAAGGATATTTAATTATCTGAATACAAAGTAACTATGAGCAAATATCCACAGTTCATGTAACAAGGCATCCCATCTGGGTTCAACTATCGGAAACACAATCCAACATCCACACAGGTTTCTTGACAAATCCATTATAACACAATAACTGCGTGACTGATACCACTCTGTAACTACATTACGTGTTGAGGACTAGCTTCCAGTGTTTCGTAGACGTTTCAAATTTATGAGTACTCTGTCACTTTTCGTAAGCTAGATTAATTTGAAGTGACACTTTAGTTTTTGTGGTCATATCTAAACACGACTTATATAGAGTATGAATTCAGGCTATCTCCAGTCAATCTTCGTACAGATATCCATCGTCATTTCTTCACGCTAGTCATTCGTAAGTTTCTATAGGATTATTTTTGTTCATTTTCACCTTATTCACGTATCTGAAGGTGCACCCAGTATATGACCAAGTTACGTTTGGATTATTACCAGAGCAACTTCTAACGATTGAACCCACTCTTACGAATGAGAAGAAATCAGAAGGCAATGAAGGATGGAAGAGAAGTTATATTTGATAGTGAATGGAGCGGCAATGGGATAGCAACGTCTAGGCTGGCAAACTAGAGAGAGTTGCTTTTAACGGTACGGCGTGACGTGATCTGGTGAAGATGCGCGACCGAGCGCCTTCAACTTAGTAGTGTCCGCTAAAACAAACATGGTCAGCATCAATGTCGAAACCTATATAACTATTTATTTTGGGGATTATGTACCGCTACAGCTTATTCACCCCCTAATCGGTTCGTGAGGACCCTATGACGTATCAGCCAAAGGATAAAACCCAATGTGTTAAACATTGGTAAACGTTCCTTTGATAGCTTGGATGTTGTGCAGCTTCAGGCCGTCTGTGCCTATGCTAAAGTATTGTTGCATAAAAAAAAGATTGTACAAAATGTTATCGTTCTCTTCTATTTTTTCATGGTCGTTTCCAGGCGTCCTGGAAATTAAAAAAAGAGAAAATTTTTAAATATGTGCCTTTCATTTATATATATATATATACATGTCTAAAAACAATTTGGCAGCTAAATACAGCTACAAAAACGCACAAAATGTTGACAATGCTAGCATGGATAAAAAAAATGGTTTTTGGTATTTTTGTAAACATACGAAAATGTGTAAAATATTGCATACCGCAAAGTATAAAAAAAGGTATTTTTATTCAATTTTTTTATTTTATATATAGAAACTTCACAATACGCACAGTGGAAAATTAGAAAAGAAAATTAATAGACGTAATATTCATTTAAGTGTTCTGAAAATCGTACATTTCTACCAGAATGTGTAGCTCTCGGCGTTATGGAGCTCTTCTAAATTTCCACTTCCTCGTTGGTTGTTGCTTGAGGCATGGCGACTTTGCTCATGTCGATTTTCGGCGGTGTTATGGCGAGTTGGACATCGAAGGGTTTGCCTTCTAGGTAAGCTGCACCCGACATCTTCTTTTACCATGCTTCGGATACCGAGTAGGACTAGTGGCAAAGCCTCTGTCCACTGCGGCATGTTTGTAGCTGAAAGTGATGCTTTCAGCTGTCGATGAAATCTTTCTACCAAACCGTTAGATTGTGGGTGGTAGGCTGTTGTTCGGAAGCGCTTCGCTCCAAGAAGTATTGTCAGAGAGTGAAACAATCCAGATTCAAACTGACGTCCACGGTCTGTCGTTATTGTAGATGGACAACCAAAGTTCGCTATCCATCGTTCGACGAAAGCGCGAGCAATCGTTTCAGTAGTGATGTCTTTTAAGGGAATCGCTTCTGGCCAGCGTGTAAAACGGTCCACGCATGTCAAAAGAGAAGAAAATCCATTTGATTCTGGTAAGGGTCCTACCAAATCAAGGTGGACGTGGTCGAATCGAGCGTCGGGAGTTGGAAAAGTGCCATGTGGACATTTATTGTGCTGAATTACTTTTCTCTTCTGGCAGGCCACACAGGAGCGTGCCCATTCTTTGATGTCTTTATCCATCCTTGGCCAGCAAAATCTCTGGGAAATCAGTTTAGACGTAGCACGAACTCCAGGATGAGAGAGATTGTGCAATGTGTCGAAGATGATTCGTCGATAACTCTTGGGAACGATTAGACGGGCTGTACCTGTAGAATAGTCACAAATTAAGGTGTTCTTACTTTTTCCAATCGTCTTTGTTTGGAGTTTAAGCGTTGTTGTGGATAACTCGTGATGAAGATCATTGTCTTCATTTTTAAGTCGAGCTAGTTCAACAAGGTCGATTCCTTGGATACGATTCAAGGCATGTATTCGTGATAAGGCGTCGGTAACTACATTGTTAGCTCCAGATATATGTCGTATATCAGTAGAGAACTGGGAAATGTAGTCTAGATGACGCGACTCTCGCTGAGAGTACTTATCTGAAGGTGACTTCATAGAAAACGTCAGTGGTTTATGGTCGGTGAATATTGTAAATTCCCGGCCTTCGATGGAATGTTGAAAATGTCGTACAGCACAGTGCATGGCTAGCAGTTCACGACCAAAAGTGCTGTATCTTGATTCGGTATCGTTTAGTCGTCTTGAGAAGAATGCTAAAAGTTGCCAAGCTTCGTCGGCCCATTGTTGCAGAACTGCGCCAATCGCTGAGTCAGATGCGTCAACCACGATGCTGACAGGGGCTTCGGTATTGTGATGTGCCAGCATATTCACATTAGCTATTGCTTCTTTAGTCGCAGTAAAGGCTTTCTTTGAGTCTGCATCCATTGTGACCACTTTTTTATTTCCACGAAGCTGATCCGTTAGTGGTTTCATGATAGATGCACAGTTCGTTATAAACCGTCTGTAGAAACTTACCAACCCATTGAAAGCTCGCAACTGCTTGATGGTGGTTGGTTCCGGGTACTCCAGAATAACCGCCACCTTGTGTTTTTGGGGTTGTATACCATTCGCATTAATAGTATGACCCAGGAAGTCCAACGAGGTTGTTCCGATTTGGCATTTCTGTATGTTTATGGTTACTCCGTATTGTTGCAGTCTACTAAAGACTGTGTCCAAATGTTTCATATGTATTACCTCGTCTGGGCTTGCTATCAGCCAGTCGTCGACGCATGCATGGACATAGTCAAGCTCGCGGAACACGTCATCAGTGAAACGTTGGAATGTTTGTGGTGCGTTTCTCAACCCAAAAGGCATTCGGAGGAATTCGTAAAGGCCAAATGGAGTTACGATAGCGGTTTTCGGGATATCATTTTCAGACATCGGTATTTGGTTGTACGCCTTTACCAAGTCGAGTTTAGAAAATATCGTCATTCCCTTCAGGATGGCCGTTAAATCGTGGATGTGCGGTAAAGGGTAACGATCAGGCGTAGTTTGGGCGTTAAGACGTCAGTAATCACCGGTAGGACGACAGTCATTACTATCTTTTCTTGGGACCATATGTAATAGATATGACCATGGACTACTGGAAGGCCGAATTATCCCCAAGACAATCATATGATCGAATTCGTTTTTCGCAATCCTTAGTTTTCTAGGCGCGAGTCGGCGTGCTTTGGAGAATACAGGTTGACGTGTAGTCGTGATGTGATGTGTAACATTGCTGGTTACACATGATAATTTCGATGACGTCTTATTCAGATCTGGATACTTATCGAGTATCGGCTGAAAATAAGGGTTAATTAAATGTTTAAAACAAAGAGGACATAAGCTACAACCTGTTGCAGCGGTTCCACGAATGTAGAGATTTGTGTTACTATCCACTAGTCTCCTTTTACTAGGGTCCACAAGCAAGTTGTGGTGGCTAAGTAAATCCATGCCTATGATAGGTATTTTCACATCGGTGATAGTGAAAATCCAGTGTATGGGTTTTCGTAAACCCACGTTTAAGTAGACGTATCGTTTACCATACGTAGCTATGCTTTCCATCGGCTGCCTGTAAATCGAACACAGCTTCATGGTGGCGATCAGATGGAGCTGCAGGAAGAATGCTAACTTCTGCGCCAGTATCGACGAGGTAGCGAACCTTCGTTATCACATCAGTGATAAATAACAGGCGGCTGTTTCCACCGGCTACGGTTGCCGCTAAGGCGTGCCGGTGGAATAGTTTCCCAATGCGTCAACAATCGGTGTATGTCTAGAGAAACAACAGGGGTCTCTACACTTCTTGGAATTTTTACCATAGGTGTTGTGGTACCAGCACCAATGTGAATTTTCGTTTCGTCGAAGTCGAGACGACGACCTTCTCCGTGACGTACTTCGTCGACGAGAATCGTTCGTTTGGTGTCTTTCTTTTAGGTCCAGAACACGAGAAAGAGCATTACACAATTTTGTCACGTCGTCTTCGGTGGCATGAGGTTTTTCAGTAATGGAATAAACCTGATTATCGCGAGTTCTGGTGATCTCCAGAATTCGATCAGCAGATGAAGCTAGTTCATCTACTGGGTTGTTATTGAACGTTACCAGAACTGCTTGTACTTGTTGTGGCAGTTTTGATAAGAAGAGTTGGCGGAAAAGACCTTCGTCGAAAGTGCGTTGACCAATTACCGCTCGCATGCGCGTCAACGTTTACGTTGCTGAACCACTACCTAGCTCGATGGTGTGGAACAACTCATCGAGACGTTGTCTGTCGGATAAATCTCCGCTTTTGAAAATTGATCTTTTGAGATGGTCATAAGGTTCTAGGCAGTCAGGGCTGAAAAAGAAAGGGGTGACGTACCTGTTCAATTCACGCGGAAGTGACCTTACGACGGCAAGGAATTGAACACGTGGATCTGTCACAGCGTGGTCTCGAAACTCGGCTTCTGCGTAGCAGAACCAAGCTTCTATGTTTTCTATCCAGAAGGGAATGAGCTGAAAGTACAGGGTGTGGGAGATTTAATCTTAATGAACTTAGGATTCTGATCAGTCATGCTATATATGCAGTATATGAAAATACAAAAATAAATGCAATCAAAATGAGCAAAAAAAATGATAATCACACCAAAAATACTGTTAAAAACTATAAACAGGAACAAACTCACAGTTATGAATGTGTCCAGAACACGTCGTGCTCACCAATGAAGGTGCACCCGATATATGACCAAGTTACGTTTGGATTATTACCAGAGCAACTTCTAACGATTGAACCCACTCTTACGAATGAGAAGAAATCAGAAGGCAATGAAGAATGGAAGAGAAGTTATATTAGATAGTGAATGGAGCGGCAATGGGATAGCAACGTCTAGGCTGGCAAACTAGAGAGAGTTGCTTTTAACGGTACGGCGTGACGTGATCTGGTGAAGATGCGTGACCGAGCGCCTTCAACTTAGTAGTGTCCGCTAAAACAAACATGGTCAGCATCAATGTCGAAACCTATATAACTATTTATTTTGGGGATTATTTACCGCTACATATCCATCATTATAGTAGTGAAGAAAGATACGGATTGATGCTCAACAAACCTTGAACACTGTACTAACCGTATGTATGCTAATAGGACACCAGCTTCAACTACAAATGCGCCAGATGATAAAGGAAAACATCCAAAATAATTTTAGTTTGTTTGATCAAGTATAATGAGAAGGCAAAATTATTGCAGTTGCTTATTCTGAAAGACAGACAAACAAACATAGATGTGTGGAGATTTCCGTAAAGAAGTACCGAATTATGAATAAGAATTGACATACAGTGATTCATTGAAGTGACGTTTTTAGTTTTTACACATCTATCGAAAATACATATAGAATAAACAAGTACAAACTGTGAGTTCATAACAGAATTACATTTTCATCACTTTTTGGATCCATGTGCTTGCCCACAATACTTAGCTTTTGAAGATTTCATTGGACCATCCGACATGGTTCCAAGCATGCCCTACAGATTTGGGGATCGAACATTGTCGTTGCTTATTTGCAATGGAAAATTCTTCATTGATCTTTCTCCGACAAGTCGACGACCATATTTGTCTAGATCTATTTTTAACGTTTTTATGTTTAACAACATATTCAATAATTTCAGCTACCCCATGTTAATTTTTCAGGCAACTCTTTATAATTATAACGTAAATGACTCCGAAGATTGCACTCTAAGTCTTAACTTGTATTACTTTTGTACCTTTCATCGTGGCGCGTTATATAACACGTTAGTGGATGTATAATTCTTATAAAATGAAAATGTTTATAAAAGTTACATCTTATTATATAATACTTTTCATATAACGGAACGGATAAATGATCGAGAACACTGGCTACATAAATCACAGTGGACAATAGCAGATATCATCTGATGGACTTACTTTCGGATATTTGAAGGTGAAGTTATGGACACCAGAATCAAACATAATATGATAAGTTTATTTGCACACTATATTAAAAAGGGATAAAGCATATGTAATATTCCTCGTTATGTGCATCTAATCTGCATCATCGGTACTTTAAACAACCCCTCCCAAATCTTTAGTATCCTTGACTGTTTGACAGCTACATCTAACTACCGAGTATTAAGGTACATTATGGTTTCAGGAAAGATATTTACAGAAATCGGGTGACTTGGAGTTTACCAAACAAATGAAGTATGTGGCATTTAGCAAAAGAAAATAAGGACCGGCTCTAGCGTCACCTCATAAGAACCGTTTCATGAAAGCTGCCACGAGATACGGTCACGGATAGGCTATTACTTGAAGGCATTGTAAAAGAAATGTTCTATTTTATTACAGCTCAAGTTTAACTACTTCTAGGTTAAAGCAATGTAAAATCATTAATAACTGGTAGTGCTTAAGTCTTTTAAGTCCACCTTGACACCTTGTTTAACTTTCCTAAAATGAAGACTGTTATTGATTAACAAATATTCTTGGCATAATTTGCATAAGTAATAAAACCAGAGGTATTTTTACACAGTTGGCACGTTTCTGCTACTGCTGGAAACCCGTAAACATGAAAGTGATACAAGCCGTATTAGTTGGCTAAGGACATCTAAACTTTCATCACACTGTTCTTTCCTCCTGTCTGTACAATTACCCGTTCCATTCTGGGTATCAGGAGTGGTAGATTAACTAGATGACACAATAGATAAACCGACATGAAGGGATAGTCCATATCCTTCGAAAGCATTTTACGTGATAACTACTTGGTCTCTTTCTAAGGTTCTCACCTAACCATGATAACAGCTCCAATAAAATTTAAACCTAACGCTACTATTTTATCAACGTAAATTTCCATCACTAAGTGATCTTAACACCAGGTAATCACATAAAGAACCAGATATAGTTAAACACAAAGAAGAATTGTCAATATAACTTTAGAATAATCGATTTTAGGATACACTATGAATGTTGTCGAAATTGAAGCTCTATTTTTGTTTTACCGTGTCATTTTTATGAACTTAACATACGTTTGGTTTTTCAATCCACATTCCTTTACATGTTACTTTATAATGATTGGAATATATTAAATTTCATTATCGCTTCTCTGCTTCAATCTGCAGTAACAAAACACATATATTATCATGTTGGATATTCAACAAGAGAGACTGTATCCGTCTGAATACAATACAGAGGGTAAGCATGTTTCCGGTTTTAATATGAATGCATGAAGTCGCAGAATATTGGATTATTTTCTCGTTATAAGTAGAATATAATCAAAAAGCGTAAATCTAAATATTTTTGTAAAAGCTGTATAGCAATAAATTTGCAACTACATTTCACCACTAGGTCTACTATAGTAGAAAGCGATATATCGCTTGTTTTCTTAGAACGTTATTTACACATCATTTGTATACTGTAAATTATCATTCACTTACTCTAGGAGGTAGCTGTACTTCACAAAGCTTTGGTCTATTCATACTTTTTAACGGCGGTTAATTCAGAACGTAACTTGCCAATTTAGTCGTAATGATATTCTATTCTGCACTTTCTCCTAAACCATCAGTGTTTTATAAAGTAGGAGGAGAAAATAATGCACTCTATTTATCACTTTGTCTCAAAAAATAATGTCGCACAGTGTTGTCACAATGGCACAAAGTAATTAATGTCACGACTATTTCGTGGTAAGTATTTCAGCGTAAAATATTTATTTTAAGATGAATTATACCGTAATGCTTTAGGATACATTAGCCAACCATTGTTTATTATACACTTCATCTTATTAACATGCAACCAAAATCTGTTTGCTTTGTTTAAGGATGTTATTAAAAGATGTTAGAACTAGTATAGCTTGTACGTGGTATGCTTTATGTCTAACATGAACGTGAATGTGTCGTTATTTACTACCCAGAATATTATTTATCCATGGCTAACTGTTAACGACAGTGTTACTATATTAAGTATGTGGGAATAATTCGCGGCACTGCGCTAACCAACCATAGATACATTTTAGCAGAGTACTGTTTTGTCCAAAAATTCGTGGACAGGCTAATCTCAAGCTACCATTTATAATACATTTAGGTTGATAAAGATGCAATACACTAAATACGCACGCCATATATAACCGTTACACTTTCAAATTAAGGTGGAACTTTGTTAAAGGAACAAATATAAAATTTGTTAAGTACAAATACCAATATAACTAATTGTCTCTTATATTAGTTCCTTCAAATTAGAATTTAGTGGTGTAGTTTAAACCAGAATTGTTTTTAAACATGGTAATTTGTGCAAATTATAGCAAATGACCGTTATGGTGAAAAATCTATCATCCGTCATCATGCATGATGATTTGTTAGTATTTATCACTACCTGTAGAAAATAGTTCAGTCTGCATTCATTTCATCACAGATTTACGGCTTAATCCTCATCTACAGTCTTTCTTTATGGCCACTTAGGTTATTTGTTGCGTTTAGTTATCGGCAAAACAGCATTTTTAAAGCCTTCAACAGATATTCTATTTAGTTTGAGAATGCGTTATCATATCACTCAAGATAAATAAAAACACACTTAATCTTGTTTTACGTAATACTAGCAGAAGAATCATCTTGCTTCAGAATTTTAGATTTTAGTTGTTAATTAATATTGTTGATTGGTCTAAACAGAAGCGGGTTTTAGGGTTAGTTATATATCGTAGCACTCTTCGTTTAGCGACCTAATAACATACTTTGCAGTTCTTTAAATAATGAATATATGTGAAAATGACTTTTTTTCCGCACTTACCGAACAACTGCCTACCACTTATGGGCCAAAACATTATGATTTGTTCTAAACCTAAAACTCATTTGAAAAGCTCGTCGACGATATACGGTGATCCATCTACTGGAGTTTAAATATTGGCATATAGAAAGTGTCGGATTTGATGTATTTGTCAACAATGACAGTAAATGAGGTAGTATAAATATACCAGGAATTTACTAAAGTTAAAAGTATAAACCAGCAAAGGCCAATTTAATGGTTTATAGGCTAAACACCCGTTGTGAAGCCTAACTATCTTAAACTTGATGCCTTAGAAAATCACGGATCATTAACATCTTAGTCCTCCATGCTATGGCGATATAACTGTTTAGTACCCTCTAGTCTGTATTATTTATCTAATGAGGGTTATTTTTTAAAAAGTAGTTTAATTAGTTAAACGAGTAAGCTTAGCCTTGTATGTAAGGCCTTATAGTTCGAAATTAGTACCGAATACAGGGTTAGTAATTTAAGCACCACTGATTACAATTCTTTTCTAATCCAAATCTTTTTCTTCTACCCATTTCACCATCAGTATTTTAATCGTAATCAATATCCATGCAGACTGTTTTCTGCCATTTGAATAATCACAATACAATTAACCTTGAATTCGATGCCATTTAAAATATATTGTATGCATTTATAAATTTATCTTTGTCAGAAAGCGCAAATAATTTTAAGATAAATTAACGTTAAATAAAGGTCTTCCTTTAGATTAAAATTTAAAAAAAATCCTGTACAAACTTCAAGTTGTTCTGAGATTTGTACTGTATTTATTTATAAAAGAGAGACATTTATTATGTATAAAATTGTTAAGTAACTTTTTTGTTAAAAAGTGCGTTTTTGTAAGATTATGTCATATTATTTTTGTTAGATTAATGCTCAGAGTCGGTGGTTGTTATATGTGGTTTTAAATAAGCCTGAGAATTTGATTGTGAATGTATGTATTTACATATATATATATATATGACTGTAGTGTTCCGGTGTATTGTTGAGGTAGTTAAATATACTGAGAGTGTCTAATTTCTAGTCCGAATGGACTGTCATTATATTTAAGTCAAGTAACAAAGTGGTGGATATCGAAGGCCCGTGTACATTTGTGTAGTTTTGTAATCTATTAGGAATGCAAACTATAACTATTATTGTTTCATAAAAGAGATTAAAACGATAGATTATTGCATACTAACCAATATCAACAATTAAGTAACAAACTTCTGTTAGGTTTAGTCAGAATAACTGAATTTCTTACATTGTTAGTTGATACATTCTTTACAGTGGTAGGTATTGTATGATTTTCTTAGTTAGTTAGTGATAACTGATCTTGTGATAATAAACAATGACTTTTGGTTATCGAACAGCTCTATGATCTTTATGTAGTCAGGTGATATAATGACTTCCAGATGATGACCGAATTATCCTGATATTTCTTAGTCCATGGCTGCCATTTTAGACTGTACTTCATACATATTGTCAAACCCAATGCTAAACTACAGAACTGAGGCACAAACGATATAAAACTGAGTAATAAATAGATAATTAATTAATAGTTATTTTCGAGCGATTAATACTAAATCAACATTTAATGACTTAAACTAAAGCTCAAGTTTATTCAAAAGTGAAAATAACGTAAACAAATATTTGACAAGTATATATTCATAATGTATAAAGTAATTGACCGGTCAGCGGTTTTAAAGGTTCCGTCTTTCTTATTTACTTGTTCTTTGTAATAACATTTACTTCAACTTGAACTTCGTTTGTCTTCAATTATTTTTTACGACAAACTGATATTAATTGAGGTAGAGCACGGTTTAAACATTATATTTTACTGAGAACTACTTCAATGTGTTGTGTATTTATGCAACAGGATAAGAAGAGTACAACCATTTGAGTTAATTGGGTCAAAATAATGTTGAATATTTGCTATTTTTGGTATGATTTAAAAGTAGTATTGTCATAGTAAAGCAAAATAACAAAGAATTTTGCTACTAACACACAGATAAGAAACAAAATATGGAAAAATATCAACTAATCGTGCTTAAAATTGTTTATGAAATTATGTTTCTCAAGGCAGTGTAAAGTATTTTGTAATTCAGTTTTAATTGTTAAAGATTACACATACATTGTATTCGATATTATATACAAACGATGGTAACTAATGTAGGGGTTCAAGGAATATAAGTCTAGGTTTGATTATGTATTTCACAAAAATTAACGGCAATGTCCCAAACAATCTTTTTGTTCCGTTTGCTACTGGACTACTAAACGTACCACAACTTGTGTTGGTTCTTCCACTGAAGATCGGAGATAGGTACCTGTCTGACCAGACATTATGGGTTGATCTATAAGTGATTACAGTCGAAAATCATTGACATGATTTATTTATCATACATGGCCTCTCTGCTAAAATAAGTCCATCAAGATTACTAAATTAAACGAAAGCTCTTGTAACTAAATTACTATTTAGTTCAAGTGTTTTTGTCTGAAAACGGTTCAGCTAAAAAGAAATGTGATTTTTGGATTTTATATTTTGGTCAGTTTACTTTTTCTGTGAGTGGTTTAGTTGCTGAGCTTTTGCCATCATTCAGAATGTCTTCATTTACAAACTCTTAATACACGTTAGTGTTTATGTAGTCCACAAATTTTTCATGCCACCTGAAGATTTCCTTATATAAAGTTATAAATATTCTCATTTAATTGTAGATTTGACGTTGTTACTGTATCTTTGTACCGGTTATATGTGCTATCTTCAAATTATGTGCAGCAATTAGGCAATTATTGTGCATAAAATGAAGACTTAAATGGAAGTCTAAGCAGCCGCTTCTTTAACTGTCCTACTTTAAGATATCTAATAAGTTAAAGAAAAGTGAGCGGACATTTCCCAGTGATGTAGCCATTGCATTTTGGTGTAAAACCACAGAGATATAGGTAAGATTTTTTTCAAGACACTTACAATTTTGGGTTGAATTACTTTGCGGATATATTTAATTTGTTATTTGTGTTTGTCACAAACTGATATCCTTCGGGCATCAATAAAATCGGAGAACACCAAAAACGACTATTCATCTTGGCTTGGGATGCCTCAAGGGTACTTACTGTTGAGCTCACTAGAGAAGTGAACTTTTAATTTTCAAGTCTGACGGTGAAAACATAAACGTCATTACCACTGGACCAGTTTGTGTCCAAAGGTAAAATTTTTATTCCAGTTAATTTATGATGTAGTGTGACGATCATTTAATCGCACTGATGGTAAATATTTCATTTCCCATATGTCTCAACGCCACTAGTCACGACTTTTAGCTTGGCCCTTAGATGAATCTTAAAGTTAGTCATTAATATGGTTATTATTATGGTTTCGATGACGTGGTTTAATGAAAACTGGCTTCTGATTTATTTTTAGTATTCACATAAGCTCAGTAGCAACCAAATTCAAGGTGTTCATGAAATTCTATTGACGAATAGTGACTAATGGGTTCAAGTTATTTCTGTAGTCATACAGTTGTCACTAACAACTTTCTGTACCACAAGCTATTCGACACTGGAATCCTACCGTTGGAATGTCTCATTCGAGGTGTTAGTTTTGAATTATTTGTTGATAAACTACAGTGAACTCATCAACTATTCAATACTTCATTCTGTCATGATTATGCTCATATGTTCAATTAGTCATAGTTATTTTGGAAGCAATATTCTTTAATCAGTCTACTTTTAAACAATTAGTTTCCTGGTTATCTTGGTTACCAAATAGATCTTAATGATTTACTTTTGCAATTTTGTCTGCCTGAAAAGCTGTTTACTTTGTAGAAAAATATGTATACTTATATTCTATGGATTGGTGATTGTAGAAATTATCACGTATATGTCGGGCGTTATTGCTTTTATCTTGTGTTTGTCAATACAGTCAAACACTTTGTTACTGGAAATATTGGTAACTTTGCGATACAATTGAGATGTATCATATGCACATATGTACTTATAAAACTATCTTTTTAACCTCTCAAGAACATTAATCCATTTTAACTTAGGAGTAACCGTTTGTTTCTCAGTATATTTTAGTTTTGATAAATTTTCATGATAAGTTAATTTGTTTTATCTTAATCTAAATTTGATATTTCTTCTATTGTTAGTTCAATGATCAATCGTTAAAAAACTATACATATAATAAACATGATTTCGTCTATTTTGTTTTATACAGTACAGCCAAACTCACAATAATAATAAAATAATCGCTTAATATATTTTCAGTGAATAGTGACATTTCTATTACGTAACATATAATAGAACTTGATCATGATGCATACAATAAGTGTTAGTATAATGTTACATTGAATTTCTACTGGACATTTAAAACTAAAATATCCTGAAAAAGCTAGTGAAGTAAAAAAAATTAAGATCATTTTGTCATAAATTGGATATTTCGTGAATATTCAATACTTTTATGAATAATATTTAAACTGTATGTAGGATAAGTTGACTGTGCTTCATGTAGAATGATTAATATTTGAAGTGACAGTCAGTTGTGAACAACATACAGCCTAACACACATGTTTATCGGTCCAAGTTGTTCCATTACAACAAGATAAATGCTAAAGCAGTAGAAATAATAGTAATAAGAGTGGTAATGACAAAGATGAAACATACGGAATATAATTCATGAAGAATTAATTCGTTTAGTCAAAGATATAAAATAGTTTTAGAACTCAAAGTATATGAAAAGACAAAGTGAATGTACTTGCATAACTTCTATCGATTTTGAGCCATGTTACTTAACCTCTTTAGTGATTGATTACGATAATCTCATTAATTTCAAATATGTAGTCTGCATATATCGACTTGGCTGAACTGACAGTCGATGGCTTCATGAACTGATGCCACATTTTAATTT
This sequence comes from Schistosoma mekongi, assembly GCA_034768735.1. Classification (NCBI taxonomy): domain Eukaryota; kingdom Metazoa; phylum Platyhelminthes; class Trematoda; order Strigeidida; family Schistosomatidae; genus Schistosoma; species Schistosoma mekongi. The sequence goes on along the minus strand of JALJAT010000082.1, from coordinate 41,164 downwards.
GGTCATACTCATCATTGTTGTATTCTACTTCCACACGAGTAATCATGGTCTGTGGAAGTGGAAGGTGGTTAGACATATGCGATAAACTTTTCAAACCTCTCAGTCGATAAAGATCTACAATCTTATCAACTAGTTAACCATTTCTCGTTAGTACCCTGTAACTTATCCTAGAACTGTCTACATGATGATCCTAAAAAAGGACAAAAATTCAGAGATTTACGTTATGAAACACTCACAACTTATCCAGCTTAAGGGCCCTTTGCCTAACACTGTCTGAAAGTACTGAATATAATTCTATATAACAATTTAAATCATACAAATTTTAATTATGTTACAACATACGAAAGGCTTCAAGAATCTTATTTCCAAAAAATTAATGTCTGTTTATTCGATTGAATACGTTACAGATTGTCTTGGCAAAGTACCATTGAAAACTAAGGAGCAATAGATAATTGTTTCTTTCTAGTGTGCAACTCCTTAGCCGTATGGACTCATGATTCAGCCCCAAGGGCTTTAGACTGGCGAACACCCCACCCTCTGCATCTCTGTTTTATTCACCACTATGCACCACTATTTATTCACTGTATGCCAAATAAATTATAAGCTCAGATTATTGAAAATTTTCAATTTAACAAATTGAGAATTATGTATATTCTTTAATTTTCAATACTGATATCATTCATTTATTTAACATTGAATCTAAATTAGAAAAATTGCATATATTAAAGACTAGTTGAACTATATTATCTACATTATTAGTTATATCAGACAAGCTAATTATAATATAACACATAAAGCGAATGTTAGAAAAAAACCGAACTATGAAACTGTAAAAGTAAAAATCAAGTTATCCACAACATTTTCATTATTCAATAAAATTGTTGTTTTAGGAATCTTTGATCACTTTTCTGTTTATTTATTGGATGAAGACCTTCTTATCAGAATGTTATTTACATTAAATGTTTCATTTCAGTGTACGACTTTTACTATTCTATGATTTTCACTGAAACTGTTAGGATGCTCTACAGAAACATGTTGGTAAAAGATCGTTGTGGATAACTTTATATGTTTAAAATGAAATCTTCAATGAGAATTACTCAAATATTAAATGAACAGAAGACGCGACCCATCATAAGAAGTTATTTGGATAATAATGAAAGCCTAAACAAACATGAAATTAATCACTACTTTATGACCAATAATAGTATCCCAACCCTACATGAGGTAGTGATAAGAATGTCTCAGCAGTAACAAATTAAGACATAAAACTGGATGTTTTAGGTTTGAATGCTATAAGTGCATTAAATTTTTAGAGCTATCAGTTACCACTTACTGATGTGTGCAAACTTAAACGATTATCAACCATCTCAATCACCTAACGAAGCTATACTTATTTAAATTCTTTGACATTTGTTCATGTGTTTTGTTCTTCAATAATATGTAGACTCACTGATTTTTAGTGAGAAGCTTTGACTAATGGGGTTTAGTATATGGAACATACATAATTTATCCACCAGTACTATTATATGATGGTTATGCTACAACGTGATTTGAATAAATATAGAAGTATAGACTAACGAATGATGACTTAGTAGTATGACGTCAGGTGCCTGCTGTAAGACTTAAAAAAGCTGTGTTTGATGCTTACGGAAGTTGTTGATGAACACTTCAGCAAAGTCCAGTAATAGAATGAAAAAGCTATCCATTTCCTTCTAGTTTTTTTATTTATTTTGTGTAGGTACAGTTAGTCTGTTAGTATAAATTATAAAATGGTTCTGAAACAATATTAATATTCAAATCATTCCAGTTTAAATGATAATAAGTCTCTTAGTGTCAGTAATTAATTCATTATTCACTGATCAACCACATAACTGATCTTATTTATTTATGTAGAATGTGTTGTCAACATTCTAAATAGTGGAACATCTTTTTTTCTTTTATCGATTGACTTCGTAGAATGTAGTGGTAAAAATGATTGAAGTTTGTAACTTTCACTTTCATTCAAAAGTATTTTCTAAAAATGAAGGAATTTGTGTTTTGACCTAATAGTTGTATTATTTTCAACTATGTGAACAACAATTCATAAAAATGATAAAGATATTAGAATTCTGTGTATTTTTAGTGTGTGTGTATGTGTTTACAATCTATGTAGTCTGTGTAATGTTTGAATGAATATTAAAAGATAGTATTCATATATCTATCTATCAAATATACCGTTATCAATATGCGTACACACATGGAATTGGCAGATCGTCCCGCTAAACCACAAATCTTAACATTTGCAACTAGTTAAGTGTTCAACATGAAACATGAATGCATTAGTTTAGATCCTCATACTAGGATGAAACGACAATTTAGTGTTTCCTGACTTTTAATGGTACTCAAAACTGAGAAAAATTTGTGACGAAAACAAACAACAGATTGGAAATCATTCTTTATGAAACCACTACAATATAAATACTATTTTCTGAAAAAAGGATGGACAAATAGATAAAAAACTTTTTTTCAGTAGACTTATTTTTCTTCTGTTAACATGTTTACATATCAAATCTTAGTAATAAGCTGATATTCACTTAGTTTCATATAACAGGATACCACAATCTTATTGTTTATGAAATTCGATACAAACTGTAGTTCTAAAAAGATATGAATAAATTAGTTTATGTAAATAAGACATGTTTTTTTTTCTACTAAACATCGAGTTTTCTGTTCAGTGTTCAATGCATGTGAAAAAGTGTTTAGACTAAACTGAAACATAAAAAGTAAATTATAACGGTGAGTCTTTCGATTGGTGCTTGATTATAGTAACCTGACACCGACAGAAATGTGTTTCAACATTTACTAAGAAGTATATTTACTTTGTTTATTTAGATTCTACTCCTTGACAAACAAGGTTGAACTTAAACTTACTGTGGTTTGAATTTTTAGTTTCTTGTAGTAGATAATAAATAAAATGTTATTGGCTGATAAATGAAGGGGGTAGAATTTTCACCGCAAAACTGTTATCAATTTGTATCCCCTGAAATCACCTGTTAGTCCAATCCGATTAGTTAAATGAAACTGATCTTATCTGCTTTTGATTTGTTGTGAAATTTCATCAAATTTTCACAAAAGAATCATTTTTACAAAAGTTTTTTCGAAAACGCTCAATCTTCTGATTAACTTAGATAACTGATTAATCAATGAAACACAAACGGAATACGTTACTTGTATTGTAGGAACTCGGCTATAGTCAACTAGGAATAGTATGATTCTAGTTCATATAGTTTGCATTGATTAGTAGTTGAATAATAATGTTTGATTGATATGAAAAGCCTGAGAATTGGGACTAGGTTACTTAGTGTTAATGAAGAAGTAGAAATAATAATAATAAAAAATAATAATAATAATATTAATAGTAATAATCTCTTCAATAATACTAGTTATATTGACATAGAAGTTAAGCGTTCTATGCTAAGCTCATTTTATTTGTAATTAGTGGAGTAAATTGTCTGCAAGTGCAAACTGATAAATGAATAAAGTAGATATTCTAAGTAGTCGAATGATTGCCTACATCTATGTAGATATGGAATGTAATTTAAGAGAATGCTAGATTAAGGAAAGCTAACGTAAGACGTGGTTTATCCAGCAGACTAAATTATATGACAGTATTCATTAATTAACAACTATTAAACATAAACAGAAGAAATTTGAAATGCTTATTCAAATAATCTTGACATTTTCTGAATAACCGATGACTTTAATGTACATGACCCGTATAACTAAGTTTATTAATAGACCGAGAAGACTTCTTATTCAGCTGTTCATTATACCTGTAAGTAGTAAGACAGTAAGCAACTTACTTCCTCCTTTGTGGATGACCATGAATTGCATTCCGATGACACCGGCCACTTCTCCAGCACTGAAACTTAATATACGGTTTCTGATTCCGATGGAAACAGGAGTCACGAATCGTAAAGTGACAATATATCGCTTTTCCAAAATCACTGACTGCATTCTTAAGTGCATTTAGTGATGGAAATGCAACAAAGAATAACATAGTCAAGAATAAGTTTTCTTGTTCCGTTACGACACTACTCGTTGACGTCGATTCAGTTCTATCGTTACCAGTATGGTTTACGCTCATGATGCTAGAAAAGTGATCACTTAATTGAGGTATCTCCATTTTGTAGCACGTTAATGAATTGTCAAACTAATAAGATAAATTATCGCAAACTACTTTTCCATTGGACGAAAAGGACCACAGTGAGGGTTAGAAAAATTTTAAAACATGACAAAATTTCCTAACCCTTTTATTTTACACCACAGTGAGAATAAGGTTTATCTAGATATTCCATATAAGTAAGCTATTTATTAACTGATAGTCCTAAAAGTTTAACAAGCTTATTGTTGCCATTAATATTACATAATTTGGAGTTCATCAGATTGATTTAAAGTTAGTGGGCAGATATAGATTTCTGATGTACAGTTCTGAACCAACCAAATGGATAGGTGAGAACTGTTATCTATAATTTCATGTCATTACAGAATGCTGAAAGTGAAGCATTTTGTCAAGTTTCCACTGTGGATTGATTTTAATTGATGAAATCCTGGAAAACAAGTTGGAATGTGAAATCGTTATATCATAGTTTCGGATCTCTTAACATTGTGTAACTACATATGAAATCTCACTGTATTTAGATTACTTATTTATGTGAAGTATATAGACGTCCCTTATATTGCCAAATGATTAATCATATGAAGTTGAAGAACAACTCAGTTATTATTTGTTTATTACGTTTACTAAATAACCAATAGGTGCAACCCATAGAAATGCTACCAATCTCTGTTCCCTTCTATGATATGATGCAAACTACAGCATACAGATATGCAATTAGAAATGTGCATTATCTTTAGACAACGGTAACTTCTATAGCTTTTGATTCATCCGATCATGAGCAATCAAGTTATCTGCAAGCATTTATAAATGTTATGTACTGTAACCTTTCTGCGAATTTCCATCTTTTCAATAACTGATAATTCTTTCTTGACCTATTCAATGATACTTTTCTCAGGTCTTAAAATTATAAACAAATAACTTGAACAAAGCATCCTCACTTATATAGATGGTGATAAACAAATAAAATATCAGGAAGTGTCGAAGCATATTTAACAGTTGCTTTATAGAATTCATCTAGGTAGAACTATGCTGACACGCTAAAGTTACTCTGAAAGTGATCTTCGGAGTTTATTAATTAGTTAGAATGTATTTCAACTACTACAAAAAGTAAACGAAATTTGACTGCATACAGACTTTTGTACAACTAACGAAGTTGTAAGTTGAAATAAAACTCAACAGCTTGTGTTTTCTCATAAAAATCTTAAGTAAAAAGTTAATATGATGATGTAACCATTTTACTATATTGGGAAGAGAGGGATAGTATTCTGTCTTTACAGCATAAAGATATATTGTTGTGTCTCCGTGTAGAAATTACATTCATTTAACGTGAAGTTCTAGATTGTTGCAAACAAACGGTTTAATACTCTTTGATTTTCATTTGTTCTTTTCAATTGATATTATGTTGTTATTAACATTTTGTCACATATATATGAAGTGTACAGACAACTATTGTGTTTCATTTGTTGATGATGATATCGATAGAATCAAGTTTGTGGTAACTAAACATTATTCAAAACGGAGCTTTATTCTTTTTTATTATGATCAGAGATTCTTAAAGTAAACCTTTTAAACAGTAATAATATAGAATTTATGTCGACAGTGTACTATTTGGTACTAGTTCAAAATAATTTGTGTCAACAGTATATAACTTTTTGTTTAAAGTGGACAGTATCTGGTGGAGATACTGATGATTTCTCATTTTACCGGTTAGCATTACTCAGAAACCATACACTTAATTCATTAGTTTTTAATCATATTTATGATACAATAGTTCATATAATTGAATTGATCGGATATTCTGACTTATATAGAAAATCTGGAGCCTTTAGTCAGCTTACGTTTAGTTTTTGATAATTAATGATTTGCGTATAACTTGTGGCCTGAAAGGAGATCCATTTTAACAAATGAGTCTAGGGTGTGAAAGCTAACGGTATAGATCTTCATAAAAAACTTATTTATTTGTAATTACATTCATGAGGGAAGTCGTCATTACAGAAATATATTCGCGTATCGATCAACGTTTAGACTATGACAGAATGTTTACTCGTCAACATATCATCCCTATCAAAATCTTTGTTTACTACTACAGTAACATGACTTTTAAGGACTCTTGAAAGATTATATCACTCATTATGTAATACTGTTTATCTGTGAGAGTTCCTTTATTGATCATAAGTGAAGGCATATAGACATTTATACTACTACTTGCCAAATAATTACGAAGCTTTTGCTGTCTTTTTGACATTTTCATGGCCTTTTTCATTTAGTAATGAGATGATGAGATTTGAATCAGCTTAATCTTGTGATCGCTTTTATATATCATGTCACAAATAAGTAAATAAATCACTACGTTAGAAGTCACCACAATTAATTTAAAGACTTATGGAATCAAAATGTTTCGCAATCTAACGGAATCACTTTATCTAAATTTATCGGGACCAAAACACGATAACAAATCAAGGCAAATAACTACAAAATGAATTACAGTGACTGTGATAAATATTACTCAAGCAAAGTTGGAAGCATCTCTTATCTACGCAACAACTGGCATAAACTATCACTGAAACAACGTGAAATGTTATCACTCATATCAATGATGGTAGAGATTATTTCGAATTAGAAAAATCTGAAATTCTAGTTTAGAGAAAATGTAAAGAATACTGCAGAATTTCTAGAGCAGTGGTTTGACAAAACATCTCTAAACAACCAGTTATAGAAAATGATCGCTAGAATAGTATGATTTAATGATTGCGAAATAATTAAATAGTTTAGTTCTATAATAAAGTATGTACAGTTGATATTTTCTCGAATGATGAAGTAGACTTCACAATTAAACCATTACGTTTGGGTAACACAATCTATTTTTTTTAAATCAATTAAACTTAAACCAGGATCTATTCATGATAAATAAATGTAATAAGATGAAAGCCATATTCTACGAAATCCCATCAACATGAATACTAGCTTACCAGTGACTAATTTAAGATGTTCCTAAAGTTATAATAAGAAGTTGTCACTATTTGTGGTTATACATATAGGGAGCGAGACATTTATCACTAGCGGTATTGTTTACTTGTCATTCTATATTACAAACTGGTTGAAGTGAAAATCCTATTACTGGACACCAGCGAAATAGTAGTAATGTTTGGGCGTTTACCAAGGAGATAAATGGAACCGTTGATTTGTTCCTAGGGTAGTGTATTCGGTGTGCACTACTGAGACGTCCTATGCTAGAATTAAAAAAATTGTGTAGTGTTTTCTAGATTTATTTGGTATCAATTTTTACTGATCTGTAGTGTAGACATAAAACAAAATGAAATTTTTTTATTTTTAACTTTTTGAAAGATTTAATCAGACTAGTTGAATTTTGGAAAATATTTTACAAAGTTAATCAGTTAATTAAAACAATCAATTGCGTACTAGTAGAACATGTAAATGTAATTAGGATGAACTCATATCTTCCGGTTGATTTTTTATGGACTGAAGCTGGTCATTCTCTGTTACTATATGGACATCCTAAGCAAATCACCTCAATATTAAAATAAATCACAAGTATAATGTAGGTTAGATTGTTACTGGCGCGAAAATCCAAGACACAAATTTCGTCCTATTTGGGACTTATCAGCAGCAGAGGCTGATCAGCTTCAGCTCATAACAAATCAGCGGGAAGATACAAGTTTATCTTAATTACATATGCGCTAGTTACACAAACGTGACTGTCCGGACTCAGTAGCCTGGTGTTAAACGCGGTGGTGTTTGGCACGAGGTGGACTATGTTCGAATCCCAGTGTGAACATCAACATTGTGATAAAGGTATATCTGGCCAACGAGTCCCAAATAGAACAAAACGCGCGTCCTGGATTCCACTTGCCAGTCACAATCCAACCTAAGTGTAAATGTATCCTTAAATTACGAAATAAAATACCTCTAAATGAATGATTTGGTTCTACTTTTAGATGAAGACGAAGCATTTCTATTACTTTAAAGTTATGTGTGCTTACAATTATGAAGCAGAAAAAGATCCGTTATGTTAGGCCAATGATAAGCCAATTTATTCTTTAAAGAGGCAACTTACACGAAGTTGCAAAACGTCAAGAATTTCAAGTTCCCTTCATTAGAATATTGGAAATAAATTCTACAACTGAGTAGAGGTTGGAATACTACAAATATTTACTATTTATTTCTATAAACTATTTACTCAGTAATTAGTTTGTCTAGAATCATGAAGTCTTACGTTCGTAATGATACCTATAAACCATCTATTACATTGTATCTATATTTTAAGCAGGAAAAACTTGATGTGCATAAAACAAGTACATTCTTTTAATACCTTATTTAATAATTAGATTTGGTAACGATGTGTGATATATGTGAGAATAAATCACAATGTCTGGATATTTATCTTTCTCTATAATTGAGTTCTAGCATACCTTCATAAATACCTTTTAATTCCATCCTTCAAGACTACATTCTCGTTGCTTAGTCATAATTATCAATATTTTTGTTATTATTAATTATATGCTCCTTCCATTGGTCTTGTTGATTTCACCTCGACGTGGTGATGTATTAGGACAACTTAAACTAATTTGCATTTATTCGACATTACAATGGCAGTGTTTATCTGATTATAGAGTTTCACAAGAACTCTTAATTTACCAATTAGATTCTATCATTTGTTATTCCTAATATTTAAGTAATGTTTCATTTTAGACTCCTTTAAATGTAGGCAAATAATACAGAGCAATTTTCACCAATGATATTAATTCCACAATTACTGATCGGATTTCTTGAACATAACGCCTCAGTCCAATTTAGTGATCAAATTTAGGATTTACAATTTGTGCCACTATCAAGATCGATACAATCGGGTTATTAATTCATCATCTGCTTATTGAATTGGGTAGTTTGTGATGCTGCATAATCCACTTTCAATGGGATTAGTGAGTTACTACTGCTCTGATCTCAACTAGGTAGGTTTGACAAACTCAGTCAACAATGAAAATTAGTTTCTGATTAAGGAACACTTGTAATATAAACCTCTTGAGGAAATTTTTTTAGATATCTTTCTATATAATTATATGCTTATATTGTATTATTTATTTCATTGTAATAGAATAATTGTGTATTTATCTTGTTTCTATTATCCAACTTTCTACAGATATTAAATGTCTTCAAACTCAAGTCAGAGTGTTTAAACGTTGGGTGAATGTATTATCGAAACAGGTAATTGATTGATGCATACGCATTAAAAATATACTTTAATGCTAGGATCAAGTTTGTTTTGTGTCTCGTCATTGTAGTTTATTAATGTGTTTGAATAGTGTAACAATATTCATAACTTGTCATTATATGATTAACTTCAAGTTTGGTTGGGATATAAATTAGCTAACGTTTTAAGTATTTATGTGGGGATATAACAACATTTAGTCTTATATCATTTGTTCAAACTGTTACACTCCAAACAATCAACATATAACTTAGAAAATGCGTCCAAGAAGTATAAGAAAAATAAAAAATCTAGATCAAGAGAGTCTTGAAGTGTTCAGTTATCCAGAACGCAAGATCTGGTATGAATGTTTTATCAACTTAGTGCTACAATTCGTTATTCTAACACGGCGAAACTTTATGAACGAAATGAAAAGTAAGGAATGATGAAGAGTGAAATATAATTAAATTTCAACAAATGGAATCAACGCTACAACTAGTTCCAAATTATTACAGTTAGCATTTTTAACTACAGTTTCTGATTATCGTGTTAACCACGAACATAAAGTTTGCATATCACAATATAACTCTGTCAAGTTATTAGTTGCTTTATGAAGTGATACAATATCTTGGTTTAGCTTCCTTCAGAAAGATGACCAACGAAAGTAATCAGCATTAAATCATCATAGGTGATTAATAATTTCACTTTTCTTGTAGAATTAGTAATTAATAATAAATAAAAGACAAACGAATACAAAGTAATTAAGCAAAAGCCTGTATAAACTGTTTTAGAATATCAGATAAGCAAAAATGGAGGGTAGTTATTCAGTACTTAAACGAATTCATATGTGAAAGCTTCGTTGTTATATGAAATCTCACTAAGAGTTGTATGCATAATTCCTCAGATGTATAATGTTTATCACATAGATGTGAGGGATGTATTATACACAAATATAGTTGTACATAACTTAGCGACGTAAAACTAAGCATTCCGAATGCTTCCTTCTGTATTTTGACTTGGGTTTTATAATAAGAATTTCGATAATTATTCTTAAATCAGATTATCAGAAATGACTTGTTTCTAGTTACTCAGATTTATACGAATGTTGTTCGCAAATATTAGGGAAGATTAGCTGATGGTAATTTTGTGTTCTTTGGGTTAGATAATTTAATTGTGGAGATTTAACTGCCATTCTCGAAAACATCATCAACACATCGATCATGTAGAAGTGAGTTTCTCAGTTACTTCACAAGTGTTAATTTAATTAGTAATACTGACTTTGGTCATGGTTAGTTAACTTCGTAGACACTCAGTTTTTACTTATTCTTTCTTTCCTGATGACTGACTTAATTAACAGACTACTGACAATGCGGTTGACGGAATAAATTAGATCAGTATCAATATGTTTACTGATATTTAGTTGATCTATTGTCAGAATCATAGAAATTCCCAATCAGTTCTAAAACTTTTCTAATAGAGGATTTCAACATTTTTCCAATCAAATTTATATCCATCTATGTCAACGTTCAATTTTTGGCAATAACATTACTATTCTATCGTGTTTAGTGTAATGATCATAATAGTTGGTAGTATAAATGAATTTGTTTTCTGTTGCTGAAGTATCTATCGGTTTGCATACACTGAAGTGATTAAGTTGGTTTGTAGAGCCATATTATTAGGATATTAATAACAATTAGTATCTACCTACTAAGTTTAATAGGTAATTGCAGAGTTCTAGTGATCAAACGTGGCTAGTAGGGTTCACTTATTTTGGATGTGAGACAGCTACTCACCAGTGACAATGTAATTAAAGGCGTAAACCATTAGATGCCAACCTGATGGTGTAAATGTTAAGTATACTCCATAAAGCCTATATGTCTGGTATTGGATCTAATGTGGAGATGTTAGTATCATTAATAAGTCTTATACTATAAGGAAATGGTTTATCGTTAGTTTCTGGTTTACAATAGTTGTTAAATTCAGGTTCATTTATGGTTAAAATATTTTTTTTCAACATTTCACAAATTCACGAAACTAAATGAAGATATTAGTTTTTTTTGATAAAAACATACTTTTGTCTTAGCGTCTATTTTCGACATTTTTTTCCTTCATAGGCAAATGCAAAAGAAATCAATGATGTATTAGAAATATTTACAGATCATGAAAATTTATACAATTTGTGCAAATATTTAGCCAGTCAAAAGGTGACATGTGTAAGTAGCAATATAAAGATTTTTGGTTTTATCTCTGATGTTTCATTGATCTTATTGTATCCGAGTGAATTTACATAGTTTCATACCATAATCTGAATGTGTTTGAAACTTCCTGTTGGTTTGATATCAACTAAAACTGATTAATCTTTATTGCCATATGTGCATTCAAAGCAGATTGTCACGATACGGCCAAAATTTACAAGTATGATCTAATTTGGATTGTATCTAACAAGTGGAATCCAAATTAGATCATAGTTTTGTCCTATTAAATATCATCAGTAATAAGTAAACATTCCCATAAGATTTTAAGCACACTGGTTTACTATGCTTTTTAGTTCTCATGATACTGTCCCCAGTGTATACTGTTTGATGGAGTAGAAATAAAGAAACCGCATGCTAAACACGGCCAAACTATGATATACTATGAGAATATAACTGCCCATTTGGGCTAGTTAACGGGTTCAGACTACTTGGTTAGAGTCAGTGCCATAAAATAGTTCGGTGATTGGTAAGGTGTAGTTTAGAATAAGTCTCAGTCCTATAGATTAACCCACTTTTTTCTTCTTATAACTGTTGAATTTCACTCTTACTCTATTGATACACTTCTAATTGTATCGTCTCAAACTATTTTATGCGTTTATCTCTTCTAAGTACCGTTGTTTTCAGCTAAACTATCTCGACTTCTTTCATGTTTACCTTATCATATTCACTTTATCTAACTGATATTGTCTAACAGTTTAAGTTAACGCACATTTCTATCAATCGATCTGTCAAATGAAACTGATGTTTGAAAAATTCTAGTCACTATAAGTTCAACAACAACACCAAGTCAGCTGATGTTGGAAAGTTATTATTTGTGGCATGAAGAAAACTCATATCATTTAGAAAATATCATTATTGTGAGGTAGCGAGTTTGCCCTACTGAATTTTAACAGGATGAAAAGCCTGCCTTAAGACCAACATTTTTCACTATCTGTTTGTCTATCACTACTTAGTGAAGAAAATTATTCGTTTTCTTGAAAACAATTATCTTGTAAACTTTGTGATTCAGGATAAAGTATTCCGATATGTCGTAGGTAACGAAAGTAAATGAGATGGAAAAGGCAGCGGCGTTAGGTAATACTAGACAACTTTTCAAGTTAATAAAAGAAACCGAGGTTGGAAAATCAAGGGATAGTGAAATAGTCTTTGAAAGAGAAGGAACGCTTATCCGCTCTAAGTCTAGACGTTTAAAACGATGGGCTGAACACTTCAATCGGCCTTCAGTTGCTCCAGTACTACCCACCTTTTCCAGGCAGCCTGAATGGGAAGTCGACTTAGGTCCTCTCGACTCTTGTCGAAGTCTAAAAAATTATAGCCAATCTAAGGCGAGGCAAAGCAGCAGGTCCGGACCATATGTGGCCATGGAAAGAATAGGGATGTTACACATTTTCGGATACATAAACTTGGGTTGCTAACTCAAATCCCTATGGCTACGGCCATGTGTAGAAGGTGAGATCGAATCTCATCCGGAAACTTTGATGGTAGGCGGTTTACAACTTTAGATGTTTTTGTTTTATCTATCACATGCCCACTATCTATCACGTGTGACAAAATAGAAATGTGTATGAATCTTACAAGTCCCTTTCCAAACCATGATGTTAGTTCCTAGTTAATCCGTTAATTTAAGCGTCTGATCGTACGCCTAATATTGCTTTCTTCACAAGAGCGGCTGAATTCATAAATACATATGAATGTATGTTTTACAGCTACTGAAACAGTATTCATTATTATTATTTATTGTAAACTCCAAGCATACATAAAGTTATGAACGAAAGCTGAAACGAGATATTTCCACTTCTCTTAAAATTACGTAAATATTTCCTCGATCTATTTTTCACTATAAATCTACTCATATTTATGTAGGTAAATGAGAAAAACACTTTGAACAACATAAACACTTTAATTTACAATCGTTTTATTAATAGTGATTAATTATATACAGATTAATTACAATTAACTATTCATAAACTCTTTTCTATTTATAAATACTTAAGTAATTAATAGTGTAGAGGTTTCAGTAAACTTTTGCATTGGATTGATGCTATAATTGATTCTTTTCATAGCTTTCATAAGTCATTATTTTTTTGTTTGCTTTGGGCTGTATTTCGTGAATAGTGCTTGTTATGAAATTGTAACATTGTCCATATTGTGTTTTGCAAGAGTCTTGATGCCGCAGGTAGATAACATAATTTATTGACTGTTATGTGAATCATCGAATAAATTCCAATACGTGATTTCTTAGGGCTTCTGTGAATTACACTATTGGCAAAAGCCATATTACTTGAAATAAAAGTAATGATCACAGTAATACTACGATTGGTAGTATCAGTTATTAGTAATAATAATAATAATAATAATAATAGTAATAATAATAATAATAATCACAAATTTGATGAAAGGGAGAATTCCATAGCTAGATATCGGCCCACTGGTAATGAGGGTTAGGCGTTTGTCAACCTGAAGCCCTAAGGGCAAAACCTAAGGTGCGCGCTGCTGAAAAGTTCCACACTAGAAAAAAACGGCTGTTCAATAGTACCCTACTGACATCAATCTGTGACGAATTCAAGCAACTATAAAAATAATAATACTCGGTTTGCGAACCACAAAATAATTTAAGCTGGTTATGTAATTCAGGTTTTATAAATGTTTAATCAGACATATTTCAACACATATATGGATACATTCTTACTCCCTTCTCCAAATTGATGTGATGTATAAATTCTATGCGGTTATACTTCTTAAGTAGTTGTTGACATTTTGTAAAAGCGCATAAGTAAACGCACAGATGTAATTAATTGAAATAAGTTTAAGAATCCAAAATAATTGGGTATTTGGAAACTTGTAACCCATGAGTTTACACAAGTCGGGATTAATCTGAACATTTTATTCTACTGGCACCAATTTTATGAAACCAAGTTTTAAAGAGAATTCCTCTTGGAAATTTATTACATAAACAGTGGATGATTATACCTATTTTAGATAAGTATATTAAAATTATGTAAATTAGTGAATTTCTATGGGGGTATGGGGGGGGTGGAATACATCTCTTAAATATAGAAAACATGTTAAAATTATTTTCTAAAAAATACGTATGTCTTTCATTCAGAAGATTATTAATCTTCCCCTCCAAGACGTAAAACAAGTACAATGATTTTGTTGTTTGTATTTACCACAGATTTCTGTTGGTTGAGCATCACTGTAACCGACACGGCAATAGACACTTATCTCTTCTTAGTATGGGACTCAGCCATGAGCACCGTCGATTCTGTCATGGAACCCAGCTTAAAGCCTTCAGGTTGGCGACTGCTCAAGCAACGGCACCAGTGGGGCGACATCGAATAGTAGAGTTCCCACTTCCATCAGTTTGTGGTATAGCGCGACGTTTATCCATCGTTACTGGTGATAACTGTTTCACTTCTGACAAGTCTGAACCCCATCAGTCACGATGTCTCACTAGGACTACAAGAACATTTTGAAGTTAGTCACTGGTGATCTGATTATTATAGCTGAATTAACGTGGTTTAATACCTGACTCCTTAAACCACCTCAATTCAAGTATACTGTTTGTTTTGAAATAATAACAGTTCTTTCATCTACTGGATTATAAATCGTATTTAATATACGAGATCTGCAGAATGTATCAAGGCACTTAAATCATGTTCGAGAGCCCTAAGTCTATACTCCACCTAAAGCAGCTAATTGAACCAAGAAGAACAGTGGAAGACTGCCATTAAGCTGGTTTTTTTTATATTAATCCAGAGACTAAGTTTAACTTTATGTTCATCTATATGTGAAAGTGCACAGTGGTTACATGAAAACTATTTTTTTTTAACATGGATACAGTTCCCATTTTCAGCTTTCTGAATACATAATTTATCGAATTTTTATTTTACGAGTAACAACTTCATCATAAGTTGAAATATACACGTTTCAATAGTACATTACATTTTAATAAATTATTTTTCGCATCTATGTCTGAATAAAGTTAAAAGAAAGCTGAAAATATGAACAAAATGTCACTGTTTAAATAGAAGAAACTTTAAAATCTTTGGCATTTTTTAAATCACAGTTAAGTTTCTTGAAGAGATTACTGAATTTGAATCTGATATTATGGATTCACCCTCGATTATCAATTGTTTAAAAGCCGGATAAACTAGAAAGTTGTTTCATCTTAACATAAGATTCCTTATCTGTATACATTCATGAGCACAACAGGCAACAGAAATTAGAACTTTTAGGTTTCACTGCAACACTTAATCACTAGGTCAGTAAATCGGCTTTCAACACGTGACTTAGTCTAATACTGTTGGTGAGTATTTGTGTCACATTCATTACGGTTACACTCCAGTAGTTACGTCTTTTCACTAATTCTCCAGAAATTATCCCTTGAAGTTAGTCACTGGTAAATTAACATCATTCCCTGATGAGGTCGTAGTTCCACACAGCTGAAGAATCGTATTTTAAAACGAAATAGCTGTTTAATGTCTTCTGGTGTTCGGTGGTTGCATAATTCAGGTTAATTCGTTATATCAAATTAAAAACTCCAAACTACCTGTAAATAGTATATTTTATAATGGTAGTATTAAAGTCCGAATGACTACCTCTTTAAAAGTTACCGTTAGAAACGATATTTAAATACTTCCGTGTTACAGATATATGTTTTTAATGTATAACATTAATTAAAGGATGCAACTACTTCATATTTTATAGGTATTATTATGGCGAAACAATTTAGCATTATAAGTCTAGAGTTCATTACAATACGAAACCGTTCTTTTTTAAACAGTATTGTGGAGATTATTGAATTTGAATTCGTTGTCAAGAAGTGACTTAATTTAGACAACCAATGAAAACCACGAAGCACTGGATATATGTTTTGGGACTTTTTAATAGTGCAAGATACACGACTCAACTATGTGATCGAGTCTAAAACCTTTGGTCAGCGAACGCCTGACTATCAGACCAATGACACAACTACCAAAAGTTGATATTTTTAACTCACTCAATTAACGACATATCCTATCCATTACAATTAGTGGGTAGTTATTTCAAATGTATATTTTTAAAATGTATCGATAATAACCAGTTAATTGTTTGAAGTCAACGAAATTACGCATATACAAATGGGACTTTTGTCTATAATAGTCTCGATTACCATCTAACTTGACTGATAGGCTACTTTGTATATAAATGATAGTATATTAATTTTAAATAAAATAAGAAAAATTACAATAATATTATTCATTCTATCCATCTCCTATATAATTAATTATTTCTTTATATTGTTTTTATTTAGAGTAAACAAACATTCGCCGACCGTATACCACATTTAGAATGTGCAATTGCTATATTAGAAAAGTTATATGGGGTAAGAAATTTACATTAATAAAAACCTATTTATACATGTATATAAGTAGTGAAATTTGTGTGTGTTTTACTTTTCAACTTTTGAGAAATGTACATTACTTAGTAAAATTTATAAGTAGTAAATTAAGTAGGAAATGTTATTTATTACTATTTTGATAAGAAGTTATTTACTACATAAATGATTATCATAACAGCATTTGCAATAAATATATTTTGGCTCATAATTAAATCTTAAATGTTTGTTTCGCTTTATTTCTGGATTCTCAATAAGATGAATTTTTAGTATTCAAATTTTAGTTCAAATGTAGTACATTTCACTTTACAGTATTTGTTGAGTTTAAATATCCGTTAACTTGTTCAAAAGTTAGCCATGTACAATGTAGAACTTGGTGCATATATGAATCAGTTCAGGTTACCACACATTATCATGACAGGAATATGAATATCAAAGTAGTAGGAGTGATAGTTACGTTTACAGTAACAGAAAATGAGTAAACATTAGGAATATGGTAAAAAAAATAGTTACTTTGCATTAAGAAGATTATAAAATAATTTTGAGCGTCAGATTTAATGAAAGATAAATATTGAATGCCTATGAGTCATTTTAACCTATTCGTAATCATGCCTCTTAGAGTCTCTAACCATTGGTGGCCATATTTTGGTAAGAACTGATAATTAGGTAGACTGAATCTACCAACATGTCTCAGGTTAACGGTTATTGACTTGATGGACTGATGCCTCGTTTGGCTTTTTTTCATCTTTGTTCAATGGGTGTGGTGTTTATATTATTGTCAGTAATTTCGAAAATGGTTGGTCAGGATTCAATCCTAGGTGTCAAAAATATAGTATTTTAAACCCTACTAGTAATAATGTATATATTCGTTATATTTAAAACAGTCGGCCATCTTATTTTAGTTATCTAGAGATTTTGTGTAAAGAATTTATGTTTACCCATAACTATCAAAAATTATTGTACTGGACTTCAACATCAGTTAAGTGTTACACGAGAAAAACTAACCAACGAGTATAATGTTTGGAAGAATAAGTCATAATTCTATCGACAATAATGTGCACACTAAGCATGAGCCTTCAACTACATTAATAGCTTCATATTATCGGTAACCTCCATTCTTCCAATTCAATAACCCCAATGAGGACTAAACAATAAAACATTACTCATTACTAAAGAAATTACTTCTATCATTAATTGTTTCAGATTCACATCATCCGTTACACACTTTAAGGTAACATGTATTGCTAATATGAATATTTTGATTAACTGCCTTTACGACCAATAGGTGACTTAATAATTTGGGGATAAGATAATCTTATTGCTCATAAGTATGACTTGATACTGCTTAGCCCTGTTTAGAAAGAAAGTATGTTTAAAGTCAATTCAATTAATGTAGAAACCAGAATCAGAACTTAGGATTTCTTCGTTTAACGCTGTCGTTCATTATACGCGTACATTTGGGACTAATGGCAACACCATATTCAATAAGTATGCGGTCAGAATCCCTATAATGATAACTAGTCTAAAAACAGCTCTGAAAATTAATTCATTTCCCCTAATTCACTCTGTATAACGTAGTCTTTTTTATTTTTTAAACCCCAACCACACAACAAAAAAAAAACAAAAAAAAAAAAAACCCTAAACAACAAAAAAAAAAAAAAAAAAAAACCCCCCCCCCCCAAAAAAAAAAACAATGTTTAAAACAAATATCCAAATATAAATGAACATTGAAATAAAAGATATTTTGGAATATTGTATGCAATTTATACTAAGTAGGAAAAAGGAAACTATTGGGATATATTTATATAAAAACAGTCTCTGAAAATATGTTATAGTAAACTTTTATGAAGTATTGTTGAGTTACATTCCGCTTGCCAGCTAAAATCTAATTCAACAATACTTAGACGTATCATCTATGGAGGCAATCTGTTTGGATGCAAATGGCCAGCAGAGCTGTTAACTTCAGTCTATGATAAATCAACGGGAATATCAAAATACATTCTAATTAAATGAAGTATATAAGGACAACTCACTTTTAGTGTTTTTTTGTTTTAATTTTTGAATTAATCGATAACTGGTAGTACAGTATGTATGTAATTGGGGTTTGTTTTCTTAAGCACAAATAAAACTACTTGAACATAGTCGATTTAAAGTTTTATAAAATATAATGCATATTGGGTAGATATTTTTATTCAAGTTCCGTTCGTTATGGGCTAACAGTAGATAGAATTTTTACCTATCCTAAGAGCTAATATTTTAATCTCCGACTTTACAAATGAGCTTTTCTACAACTGATCCTTAGTCTTTTGAATATACAGCGTTTTTCTATTCATTGAACGAAATCCAGTTGTGGGTATTGAAATCCAGTCAGTTTAATTTACTGTGATTCATTAGTCGGTGATAACGTTTATATTATCGGCTGAACTCAATGTGTGATAGTAGATTTTAATGATGTTATGCAGACTATGTTTGACATGTAAAAAACCAAATTAAATCATATGGTTACTAATAAAGAATGTGGGAATTGTTAACCCTTATTGAGTGGAGTCAGGAGACCAATGAACAAACATATCAACCGGTTCCTAAAAAAGTATAAACAGCTGATTGAATTTCTATTTAGCACATTCTAAGCTCCATAGATTTATTTTTTTACAAAAAATCCACAGATATTTTTGACAACTTTATCATTTAGATTATGTGCAAGATTCATTTCTTTACTTAAATCTTTTTAAAACAACTTAAAGTGGTCGTCAATTAAAAATTGTTGTAGATTGCATTTTTCTATTCTTTACTAATCACAACTATTCAAAGTAAATAAAACATTTAAACAAAATGTATTAGTCATTTATGATCAGCTGGAATAGTCATTTGATTAATATTGAATTTATAGTGTAATAAATCTCCCGTTATGATATTTACGTATTAATAACATGAGATCAAAAGTCGATGATTGTTTATACAAATGAAATGGACAATGATCACATTGTTCTATTAGTAAAATAAGCAAAAGTCCAAGTTAAGAAAAAATAGCCAGTTTTAATTTGAGATGTGGAAGTTATTGATTCAAATGTGAATTACATTTCACATTAGGCACTCTTTAAACATAGAATCTTGTTTTCTTACGACGGAGAGTAAATTCCTGCAATAATTATATGAGACTTTCTACTTCTATCAAATTACTGTACCATGGTATAAAGTAGTGCAAAAATGCTTTAAGTACTGTATTAAACTAGTTATACCTCATAGTGATAAATATGAAGTGATTAGTAAATGATACGAGTCTGTAATACTCTTTATTGAAATGTATAGTATAATATCCATGGAAATCACTATGATGAAATTTCAGTAAGTATATGTTTTTAACTCTCTAGTGTTACGATTAAATTGTAGGACGACTATATTATGTAAGATGGAGTGTGATGGCAAGTGGAGGAATCAAGGACACGGTTGTCGTCCTATTTGGGACTCGTCACGGCGGATGCGTACCTGCATAACAATGTTGATGTTCACATGGGGGATTCGACTTGCCAGTCCCAATCCAAATTAAATAAACACTTGTGAATAATGATATATCTAGGCAATGCTGTTCAGGATGCACATATAGCAACAGAGGCTGACCGTCTGTAGTCCATAACGAAATCAACGGAATATACAAGTTCATCCTAATAGTGTAAACGACTGGTTTATATTTAGGCACACAATTGTTTAGTTTGAATGCACTAGCATTAAACTTGTCATTCAATTTATAGGGGGGGGGGGGGGGGGGGGGGGAACTCATTTTAAGGGAATATAACAATAAGTATCGCTTTATTAAACGGGTTCTTAATGTAACCGAAATGGCTTGAAATTTCACCATTAACCGAAAAATCTCAGGCCAGTAAAGGTAATTACTCAATAATAATGATTTTCTGTATATATATCGTTTGATCACTACTATTCTATGCATGTAATGAATTACTTCGGTTACTAAACAAAAATATAATCAGTTGATGAAATCCCCTGGAAGCTTAAAAGTAAACATACAAACAGGTTTTATAATTTAATTGGTAGAACAACTGACACTATAGCCTAGGAATGACAGGATAACTCTAGTGAAAATGTACTTAACATTTCAATTTTGCAACAAATACATGAATAGCCGTGATAGAAAAGGAGAATGCTCAGAGTTAACACAAAATAGAGTAATGTATTGTTCTATTACGACACG
>JALJAT010000082.1:0-12130 GCA_034768735.1 Schistosoma mekongi | reverse complement strand
CAGTACTGAACAGTATGCATTATTATTATTTATTGTAAAACTCCAGCATACATAAAGTTATGAACGAAAGCTGAAACGAGATATTTCCACTTCTCTTAAAATTACGTAAATTTTCCTCGATCTATTTTTCACTATAAATCTACTCATATTTATGTAGGTAAATGAGAAAACACTTTTGAACAACATAAACACTTTAATTTACAATCGTTTATTAATAGTGATTAATTATATACCGCTTAATTACAATAACTATTCATAAACTCTTTTCTATTATAAATACTTAAAGTAATTAATAGTGTAGAGGGTTTCAGTAAACTTTTGCATTGGATTGATGCTATAATTGATTCTTTTCATAGCTTTCATAAGTCTTATTTTTTGTTTGCTTTTGGGCTGTATTTCGTGACTAGTGCTTGTTATGAAATTGTAACATTGTCCATATTGTGTTTTGCAAGAGTCTTGATGCCGCAGGTAGATAACATAATTTATTGACTGTTATGTGAATCATCGAATAAATTCCAATACGTGATTTCTTAGGGCTTCTGTGAATTACACTAGTGGCAAAAGCCATATTACTTGAAATAAAAGTAATGATCACAGTAATACTACGATTGGTAGTATCAGTTATTAGTAATAAATCATAATATAATAATAGTAATAATAATACTAATAATCACAAATTTGATGAAAGGGAGAATTCCATAGCTAGATATCGGCCCACTGGTAATGAGGGTTAGGCGTTTGTCAACCTGAAGCCCTAAGGGCAAAACCTAAGGTGCGCGCTGCTGAAAAGTTCACACTAGAAAAAACGGCTGTTCCAATAGTACCCTACTGACATCAATCTGGACGAATTCAAGCAACTATAAAAATAATAATACTCGGTTTGCGAACCACAAAATAATTTAAGCTGGTTATGTAATTCAGGTTTATAAATGTTTAATCAGACATATTCAACACATATGGATACTTTCTTACTCCCTTCTCCAATTGATGTGATGTATAAATTCATGCGTTTATACTTCTTAAGTAGTTGTTGACATTTTGTAAAAGCGGCATAGTAAAACGCACAGAATGTAATTAATTGAAATAAAGTTTAAGAATCCAAAATAATTGGGTATTTGGAAACTTGTAACCCATGAGTTTACACAAGTCGGGGATTAATCTGAACATTTTATTCTACTGGCACCAATTTTATGAAACCAAGTTTTAAAGAGAATTCCTCTTGGAAATTATTACATAAACAGTGGATGATTATACCTATTTAGATAAGTATATTAAAATTATGTAAATTAGTGAATTTCTATGGGGGTATGGGGGGGGTGGAATACATCTCTTAAATATAGAAAACATGTTAAAATTATTTTCTAAAAATACGTATGTCTTTCATTCAGAAGATTATTAATCTTCCCCTCCAAGGACGTAAACACAAGTACAATGATTTTGTTGTTTGTATTTACCACAGATTTTCTGTTGGTTGAGCATCACTGTAACCGACACGGCAATAGACACTTATCTCTTCTTAGTATGGGACTCAGCCATGAGCACCCGTCGATTCTGTCATGGAACCCAGCTTAAAGCCTTCAGGTTGGCGACTGCTCAAAGCAACGGCACCAGTGGGGCGACATCGAATAGTAGAGTTCCACTTCCATCAGTTTGTGGTATAGCGCGACGTTTATCCATCGTTACTGGTGATAACTGTTTCACTTCTGACAAGTCTGAACCCCATCAGTCACGATGTCTCACTAGGACTACAAGAACATTTTGAAGTTAGTCACTGGTGATCTGATTATTATAGCTGACTTAACGTGGTTTAATACCTGACTCCTTAAACCACCTCAATTCAAGTATACTGTTTGTTTTGAAATCATAACAGTTCTTTCATCTACTGGATATAAATCGTATTTAATATACGAGATCTGCAGAATGTATCAAGGCACTTAAATCATGTTCGAGAGCCCTAAGTCTATACTCCACCTAAAGCAGCTAATTGAACCAAGAAGAACAGTGGAAGACTGCCATTAAGCTGGTTTTTTTATATTAATCCAGAGACTAAGTTTAACTTATGTTCATCTATATGTGAAAGTGCACAGTGGTTACATGAAAACTATTTTTTTTAACATGGATACAGTTCCCATTTTCAGCTTCTGAATACATAATTTATCGAATTTTATTTTACGAGTAACAACTTCATCATAAGTTGAATATACACGTTTCAATAGTACATTACATTTTAATAAATTATTTTTTCGCATCTATGTCTGAATAAAGTTAAAAGAAAGCTGAAAATATGAACAAAATGTCACTGTTTAAATAGAAGAAACTTTAAAATCTTTGGCATTTTTTAAATCACAGTTAAGTTTCTTGAAGAGATTACTGAATTTGAATCTGATATTATGGATTCACCCTCGATTATCAATTGTTTAAAAGCCGGATAAACTAGAAAGTTGTTTCATCTTAACATAAGATTCCTTATCTGTATACATTCATGAGCACAACAGGCAACAGAAATTAGAACTTTTAGGTTTCACTGCAACACTTAATCACTAGGTCAGTAAATCGGCTTTCAACACGTGACTTAGTCTAATACTGTTGGTGAGTATTTGTGTCACATTCATTACGGTTACACTCCAGTAGTTACGTCTTTTCACTAATTCTCCAGAAATTATCCCTTGAAGTTAGTCACTGGTAAATTAACATCATTCCCTGATGAGGTCGTAGTTCCACACAGCTGAAGAATCGTATTTTAAAACGAAATAGCTGTTTAATGTCTTCTGGTGTTCGGTGGTTGCATAATTCAGGTTAATTCGTTATATCAAATTAAAAACTCCAAACTACCTGTAAATAGTATATTTTATAATGGTAGTATTAAAGTCCGAATGACTACCTCTTTAAAAGTTACCGTTAGAAACGATATTTAAATACTTCCGTGTTACAGATATATGTTTTTAATGTATAACATTAATTAAAGGATGCAACTACTTCATATTTTATAGGTATTATTATGGCGAAACAATTTAGCATTATAAGTCTAGAGTTCATTACAATACGAAACCGTTCTTTTTTAAACAGTATTGTGGAGATTATTGAATTTGAATTCGTTGTCAAGAAGTGACTTAATTTAGACAACCAATGAAAACCACGAAGCACTGGATATATGTTTTGGGACTTTTTAATAGTGCAAGATACACGACTCAACTATGTGATCGAGTCTAAAACCTTTGGTCAGCGAACGCCTGACTATCAGACCAATGACACAACTACCAAAAGTTGATATTTTTAACTCACTCAATTAACGACATATCCTATCCATTACAATTAGTGGGTAGTTATTTCAAATGTATATTTTTAAAATGTATCGATAATAACCAGTTAATTGTTTGAAGTCAACGAAATTACGCATATACAAATGGGACTTTTGTCTATAATAGTCTCGATTACCATCTAACTTGACTGATAGGCTACTTTGTATATAAATGATAGTATATTAATTTAAATAAAATAAGAAAAATTACAATAATATTATCATTCTATCCATCTCCTATATAATTAATTATTTCTTTATATTGTTTTTATTTAGAGTAAACAAACATTCGCCGACCGTATACCACATTTAGAATGTGCAATTGCTATATTAGAAAAGTTATATGGGGTAAGAAAATTTACATTAATAAAAACCTATTTATACATGTATATAAGTAGTGAAATTTGTGTGTGTTTTACTTTTCAACTTTTGAGAAATGTACATTACTTAGTAAAATTTATAAGTAGTAAATTAAGTAGGAAATGTTATTTATTACTATTTTGATAAGAAGTATTTACTACATAAATGATTATCATAACAGCATTTGCAATAAATATATTTTGGCTCATAATTAAATCTTAAATGTTTGTTTCGCTTTATTTCTGGATTCTCAATAAGATGAATTTTAGTATTCAAATTTAGTTCAAATGTAGTACATTTCACTTTACAGTATTGTTGAGTTTAAATATCCGTTAACTTGTTCAAAAGTTAGCCATGTACAATGTAGAACTTGGTGCATATATGAATCAGTTCAGGTTACCACACATTATCATGACAGGAATATGAATATCAAAGTAGTAGGAGTGATAGTTACGTTTACAGTAACAGAAAATGAGGTAAACATTAGGAATAGGTAAAAAAAATAGTTACTTTGCATTAAGAAGATTATAAAATAATTTTGAGCGTCAGATTTAATGAAAGATAAATATTGAATGCCTATGAGTCATTTTAACCTATTCGTAATCATGCCTCTTAGAGTCTCTAACCATTGGTGGCCATATTTTGGTAAGAACTGATAATTAGGTAGACTGAATCTACCACATGTCTCAGGTTAACGGTTATTGACTTGATGGACTGATGCCTCGTTTGGCTTTTTTTCATCTTTGTTCAATGGGTGTGTGGTGTTTATATTATTGTCAGTAATTTCGAAAATGGTTGGTCAGGATTCAATCCTAGGTGTCAAAAATATAGTATTTTAAACCCTACTAGTAATAATGTATATATTCGTTATATTTAAAACAGTCGGCCATCTTATTTTAGTTATCTAGAGATTTTGTGTAAAGAATTTATGTTTACCCATAACTATCAAAAATTATTGTACTGGACTTCAACATCAGTTAAGTGTTACACGAGAAAAACTAACCAACGAGTATAATGTTTGGAAGAATAAGTCATAATTCTATCGACAATAATGTGCACACTAAGCATGAGCCTTCAAACTACATTTAATAGCTTCATATTATCGGTAACCTCCATTCTTCCAATTCAATAACCCCAATGAGGACTAAACAATAAAACATTACTCATTACTAAAGAAATTACTTCTATCATTAATTGTTTCAGATTCACATCATCCGTTACACACTTTAAGGTAACATGTATTGCTAATATGAATATTTTTGATTAACTGCCTTTACGACCAATAGGTGACTTAATAATTTGGGGATAAGATAATCTTATTGCTCATAAGTATGACTTGATACTGCTTAGCCCTGTTTAGAAAGAAAGTATGTTTAAAGTCAATTCAATTAATGTAGAAACCAGAATCAGAACTTAGGATTTCTTCGTTTAACGCTGTCGTTTCATTATACGCGTACATTTGGGACTAATGGCAACACCATATTCAATAAGTATGCGGTCAGAATCCCTATAATGATAACTAGTCTAAAAACAGCTCTGAAAATTAATTCATTTCCCCTAATTCACTCTGTATAACGTAGTTTTTTTATTTTTTTAATGTTTAAAACAAATATGCCAAATAATTAAATGCTACATTTGAAATAAAAGATATTTTGGAATATTGTATGCCATTTATTACTAAGGAAAAAGAAA
This sequence comes from Schistosoma mekongi, assembly GCA_034768735.1. NCBI lineage: Eukaryota > Metazoa > Platyhelminthes > Trematoda > Strigeidida > Schistosomatidae > Schistosoma > Schistosoma mekongi. Next base: position 6,780 of record JALJAT010000082.1, on the reverse strand, counting down.
CTATTTGGATATACTTTTAATATAAAACATTCTTGAAAAATATGTTATAGTAACTTATATGAAGTATTGTTTGAGTTACATTCCGCTTGCCAGCTACAATCTAATTCAAACAATACTTATGAATTATCACTCTATGGAGGCAATCTGTTCTGGATGCACATATGGCAGCAGAGACTGATTAACTTCAGTCTATGATAAATCAACGGGAATATCCAAATACATTCTAATTAAATGAAGTATATAAGGACAACTCACTTTTCATTGTGTTTTAGTTTTTGAATTACATCGAAACTGTAGTTAACATGTATGGATGCAATTGGGGTTTTGTTTTCTTAATCACAATAAACTTACTTTAACATAGTTCAATTTAAAGTTTTTCATAAAATATAATGCATATTGTGTAGATATTTTCATTCAGAGTTACCGTTCGTTATGGACTAACAGTAGATAGAATTTTACTCTATCACTAGGAGTAATATTTTAATCTCCGACTTTACAAAGATGCTTTTCTACAACTGGAATCCTTATGTCCTTTTGAATATAAAGTGTTTTTCTATTCACGAACTGGAATTCAGTTGTTGGCCTATTGATATCCAGTCAGTTCTTAATTTACTGTGATCATTATTCGATGATAACGTTTATATCTATCTCGCTGAACTCAATGTGTGATAGATTTTTATATGATGTTATGGAGACTATTTTCAATGTAAAAAACCAAATAAATCCACGGTTACTAGATAAAGAATGTGGGAATTGTTAACTATTAAGGGTGGAGTCATGGAGTCAATGAGCAATACATATCAACTGTTTTCTAAAAAGTATTAAACACCGATTGAATTTCTATTTAGCACATTCTAAGCTCCATAGGTTTATTTTTTTATAAAAAATCCATCAGCTATTTTTGACAACTTTATCATTAAGATCATATGTGCAAGATTCATTTCTTTTCTTAAATCTTTTTAAAACAACTTAAAGTGGTCGTCAATTAAAATTGTTGTAGATTGCATTTTTCTATTCTTTTAAACTAATCACCAACTATTCAAATTTAAATTAAAAACATTTAAACAAAATGTATTAGTCATTTATGATCAGCTGGAATAGTCAGTTTGATAATATTGAATTTATACTGTAATAAATCTTCCGTTATGATTATTTACTTGTATTAATAACATTGAATCAAAAGTCGATGATTGTTTATACAAATGAATGGACAATGATCACATTGTTCTCTTAGTAAAATAAGCTAAAAGTACAAAGTAAGAAAAAAGCCAGTTAAATTTGAGATGTTGGAAAGTTATTGATTCAAATGTGAAATACATTTCACATTAGGCACTCTTTAAACATAGAATCTTTGTTTTCTACGACGGAGTGTAAATTCTTTCAATAATTCTATGAAGACTTTCTACTTCTATCGAACAATGGTACATGGTGTAAAGTAGTGGCAAAAATAACTTTAAGATACTGTATTTAACCTAGTTTATGCACTCATAAGGGATAAATATGAAGTGACTTAGTAAATGATTATGAGTCTGTTAAATACTCTTTATTGATACTGTAATAATTATAATATCAATGGTAAATCAATATGATGAAATTTCAGTAAGATAATGTTTTTAACTCAACTAGTGTTACGATGTAAACATGTAGACGACTAGTATTATTTAATCTGGATTGTGACTGGCAAGTGGAATCCAGGACACGCGTTTCGTACTATTTGGGACTCGTCGGCTGGATGTACCTGCATAACAGTGGGATTAGACTTGCCAGTCACAATCCAAATTAAATAATACTTGTGAATAATTCCTATATCTAAGCAATCTGTTCAGGATGCACATATAGCAACAGAGGCTGACCATCTTCAGGCCGTAACAAAATCAACGGGAATATACAAGTTCATCCTAATAGTGTAAACGACTAGTTTATATTTTAGGCACACAATTGTTTAGTTTGAATGCAACAGTATTAACTATATGACATTCTATTTCTGGACTCATTTTAAGTAGGAATATAACAATAAGTGTCTCCTCTAATAAACGGGTTCTTAATTGTAACCGAAATGCCTTGAAATTGCACATTAACCGAAGAATATCAGGCCATTAAATGTAATTACTCAATAATAATGATTTCTGTATATATATAATTTTTTGATCACTGACTATTCTCATATGCATTTAATGAATTATTTCGGTTACTAAACAAAATATAATCAGTTGATGAAATCCACCGGAAGCTTAAAGTAAACATACAACAATTTTAATAATTTAATTGGTATAAAACTACACTATAGCCTAGGAATGACAGCATAACTCTTAGTGAAAATGTACTTAACATTTCATATTTTTCAACAAATAACATGAATAGCAGTGACAGAAAGAAGGATGAATACTCAGAGTATAATACAAAATAGAGTGAATGTATTGTTCTATTACGACCGATTATAAGCCGTGTTATATCACGTTACCAGTCATTGGTTATGACAAATACACTCATCATAACCAGGTAGTGTGTATCTATTAACATGCTTGAATTCACCATTGAATTACTTTATGAACTGATACCAAATTGTAGGCTGATCGAAGTTATCTTTCCTTCATCTTGCCTCCACACTAGTCGATGTTTCAAATCGAGAAGGAGGAGATTGGATATATGTAATAAGTTTCTCAACCACCTCAGTAAGCAAAGATCTGCAAAGATAGCGACCTATTTAACATCATTTTTTCGAATCTAGTGCCTAATCCAAGTATTACTCACTTGCTGGTTAAAGCAAGCATCAACCACACTTCGACATTTTAAGTATAAATACGAGTCAAACTTCTGTGTATGTCATTACACTATAAGATATTTAAAAATAAAATGCTAGTCACACTTTTGAAGTGTTTTAATGATACTTCGTTACACAGTCCTACGTTTTGTTGACTTTTGACCTCTCTTTTAATTCGTTTACTTCAGTTTACGTAAACACTAGAGTCTAGTCAATAAGAAGAGAATGAAATAATTCGTCTAAGCATGTATGAATTTGTATTTGTTTCATGTTTTGTTTCCACAATTGTAAGCGATTTCGTAAAATGTATCTCTGTGTTTATGTTTTTCTCTGCAGAGTTACCAATACGTATATAGCACATTTTACAGGTTAATCGATTGTAGATTTTGCCATATTTTCCAAATTCATATTGAAAATGTGCTTTTGTTGTACATATTGACATACACAACATTTGTGTACGTATTTGTTTCATTGTGCATACCTACACATGCACTCTTGGATTACTTAAAAAATGTAGTTAAGAACTGCGCTATCAATATAGATCAATAAAGTCTGTTATTAGAACCAGTAGAATTTATTCTGTTTGTGTTTTCCGTAAATATTTTCTGTTGGAAAATGTTTATATGTGTATGCATTTATCAAGGAAATAAAGTGAATCCATTAAAATTATTTTGAACTTCTTATTTTTCATAGACTAGTCTCAATTATGTAAAATTCAAGACTAGGGAACACTAGATAGCTGTTGCGTTCTAGTATAGAACTAGTATAGAACAGTAGTGCGAACCTTCGATTCTACTAAGAAAGTCAGCCCAGGACTTTCATTTCACAACACAACAGAAACACTTTATAAAGAAAATTAAAAGCCATTCACAGTAGATTTTTATACAGTATTGTAAACATTTACTACTGACAAGTAGTAAATCTTTTCACGAAATATTCTAAGGTCAGGAAACAAAGACTAATGAAATAGACTATTATCCATGATCTCAGGTAATTGGTAAGGCCATGTACTGACATACATGTTTATTTTACCTCATAAAGTAAACTGTGAACAGTTTAAGGTAATGAATGAAATACGAATGAACAGAACATCTAACAAAAGTGGTTTGTCAAGAATTCCTAGACTGAACTACGTGGATGTAAGGTATAAAATCTCCTTCAAAGTGACTGAAATCGTTATTTATTAATTAAATTAAGAGTTAAACAAACTAAATAGAACGAATTGACTGTATTTGTCAAGTAATTTAACATTATGTGACAACATGGATGAGCGAAAATTCTATTTTGATCCAATCAACTCTAGATGATGATATATGACTTAAATGATTTAATTACTCTAAAGATTTTATATACTTGTTATCAATACTTGCGAATAATCATCACTAATAAGCAAATTTATCAAGATTATCGCTTAAGGCTTGTATTTGTCCTGATGAAAGACATTCCATCTTTGATAAAACCATTGCTAATTCCTTCAATTGTTTGATGATAGTCACTTAAATAACTATATTAATGTATCTATGTAATTTAGCATATCAATTTAAATTACTCTGAATAATGTCTATTGGTTTTGAACTGCGAATAATCATATATCTATTTATAATAAGTAACTTTTTGAGCTACTGTTTTGTAACGAATGGTAATGAATTCAACTATCATGCAAAATCAATTAAGTACATTACAAAACATATTAAGTGACTATCTGAACCTTGTAAACTACCCTTATCAATAAAATTCTCTGGCTAGATTCGATGTGTAACTTCATTTCTTTAAAGGATTAAAATAATAATTATTACTCATTTAGAATGTTCACCACTGTGCACTACGAGGCAGCCCTCCAGTGCTCCTTGGTTTTTAGTGGTATCCAACCGACACCCATCTGTGACGAATACAATCAATTATTACCGATTTTAGTTGTAAACATATCATATCAAAATTTAGAATAAACGACATATAACTTAGTTCTTGAATATGGTAATCATCATAATAACTGAAAAATTATAGATCTCACTATACTTTGACCTTTCTACGATCTAGAATATTTTATGTAGACCCATATTAAGGTCAGTTGTCAATTGGTCCCGTTATAATATTCCATATTCATTACATAGTTAATTATAAACACGACAATAAGTCTCTTTATATATGTTTCGATAAAAGTTGTGTAAACTAATTAAAAACAAATAGATGACATTTGAAATAAGAAACCTTTAGGATAGTCTTAACCTTTATTTTTTGGAAAGATTTCTGGCTAGATCTGTTGCTACAACAAAATATGGGCGATAGGTATGGTATTTCAGTATTTCATACTTTTTCGGTAGTGAGTGCTTCTAATTTACCTGAGCTTCATTCAAAAGAGAATAGGCAAAGAAACGATGCGACACTGAGGGTTCATCTGTGGCTGGGCATCAGAAATATTTGTCAGTTGCTGATGAATTTATGTGTGGTTACTCACTAGACGACTATGGCAGGCTTGTTTAATCCTCTTGAAAGTTTTTAATTCTGAAAGCATAACTCACTGGTCTGGTACACATTTTTTCATGTTTAACGGAAACACCACTCCACTATTTTTGTCCTTTTAATGCCTCTAATTTTGCCTTCAGAATGAAATAGGCCGCTGTATTCAAACAGCTATCTCGAAATTTACACTAGTTTCAAAAATTGATTCAGAAAAAAGCTGGCTAAAATATTCACCAGTTCAAAACCCTGCATTATACTTTTGCTACTTCTTGGTTTAATACATTGTGGTCTTATGTTTCAATTCGCGCTGGAACAGGCCCATCAACAAACGTAGTGGATCATCACTCATCAATGCTGACTATCACTAAAAATGTCAACGTATTGCATCAAGTGGTCATTCGGCTCCAGCTGCACTTGTATCAACACGTTCACCATGTGTAGACCGATGGTTAATAAGTCAAGATACGCGATTACTAGCTTGGTGTGTTGCCGTTACTGCAAGGGTGAGTACTATACAATAATTCACACTCTCTTTATTGATAAATAAATTAAACTTTTTGACAAGAAGTTATTTTTCAAAGAAACGTGATAATACACATACAGATTATAAAATGACTAAAGCTTGCCATTCGAATGTTTGAAGTCAGGTATCATTTGATTTTTTTGACATTGAACAACTTTATTAGCGTTTTTATTTGTTACTTATTAAAAGGTTATTAGCTTTCAGGTGGATCTAACTTATCTTTCAAATATGGATCTGCGTTGGAAACCTTTAAAAATTATTTGTAATTTACATTACGATATGCATGTAGATAACCAATTAGAGTCACAAAGAACTAAACATATATAAGGTTTAACAATCTCTACGAGACCTTAGTACTAAAAATCAATAGTGAGCTAACTAGTGACTAAATTCTCGAAACGGTCTCTAGATCTCGAATGAAAGGTTGCAACCGATGGGGGGGGGGTAAATACAGAGGATGATTAGTGGTTACCTATCGATGATTGGCACTGGATGATAGTTTATTGGAATTAGATATGCAAACCAAATGTGTCTTTAACAAAGAAACGTGAAGGCAAACAAAGTTATAGCTTTTCACTTTATAACAGCTTTCATTTTACAAAATATTAAATAAACAATTGATTCTTCGCGGTTTGAATGCGGCCTGTAAATCCCCTAGTCTGACTAACATTGCGTTGACATTACAAAAATGGAACCAAACTCACATACAACTCTTATAATTAAAAACATCTCACCAAACAAATTCCTCTCGTTGACTAGGAAAACTCTATATAGAAATTTACAATTCCCGTGATTCAACTTATACTAAGCCGATTCAAACTTTTATACTCGAAAAATGACCTGTAATCCCATTAATTGATTTCCCCTAAACAATATATTTTACCCTAATCATTCACTTATTTGTGACAATAACTACTAAATCTATAAATCTTACCACCAATACTACCCCCTACAAAAATCTCTAAAACTAACACACACCTCAAGTACCATGTCTTCCCACAATTTTTACCAAATAAACACATTTTTTCAAACTATG